>NAGG01000082.1:0-103343 GCA_003031705.1 Calonectria naviculata
GGGGTGAAGGGGCGTGGCAATTTCATGGGGGGTAGAGCGTACAACTACGTCGGGCTCAATGAATGAAAGGTGGGCTACGCTTGTCTCGTACGAGGTACATACGTCAGAAAAAGTACACGGACGCGAAGTACCTGGGGCAGGCTGCCCCTAGTACCCACACGACCGCACTTCGTCGGTGACGCACAGTGGGACTCGAGCACAACAAAGGAAATTGACACAGGCGTGGGCGGACAAGGGCGCACCCCTGGCACAGCACGGCGTTCTGGCGAGCCTGAGTAGTGGCCCTGGGCAGACTACCCCCTGTCCCCAGGTCCAGCGCCAAAGCCAGCGCAGCATAGCACTATTCGAGTTACGTTTGGAGCGAGTCCGCTTCCAGTGCCAGATGCGGCGGTGGCTGCTGCTCTCATCTTTCTTTGCCCTGGATGAATTGGCTCCGGCGCTACCTGGTGCTCACTCGCTTAATCATCCAGTGCTCAGCAAGCTGGTGCTTGCACGGCTGCACTTGCAATCTCATTGAGCTAGTCGATATGTGGGTGTGGATGCGATTCAATGATCGGAGGGCACAGAGAGACAAGCAGGAAGGGGTTGCTTTCTGCCCTATGCTCTCAGCCTCCCTGCTTCGCTGCAAGTCGACCCGTCATACATACAGGCAGGCTTACGGCTTACAGCTTACAGCCTGCACCATACATGCTTTTCACACAGCCCTCTCAGCTCGGCGACTGTTGAGATGGAAATAGGCTTAAACGCACAAGGCAACTGAGACGGCAGCCTCGCAGCTATAGCAACAATGTGGCGGAGGTTACCGCTGCCCAGCTGCGTCCGAAAACCTCATTCCAGCCAAGTACACCATCGCCGGTGACTTTAGGCGAGCCAAACTCTCACTCTGCAGGGCAGGTCTTACAAGCACCAACACACAACAGCAAAATTAAAAATAAAAAAATTGCGGCCCCAGCAACAAAGGAGAACCACTCCGGACCACTTCGGGCAATGGGGGGTCCCACCGAGTTTTGGAACGCATGGAAGCTCCGTGGAAGGACTCCTAGCGCCAAATTTCTCTTCTTCTTGGACAGGCAAGGCAGGCTGGTCTCTCGCCAGCCTGGGGAGTGGGGACTGGAGAAATGGCTGGGGAGACTAAGGCGCTGGTGGTTATGGCATCCAATTTCACAATTGATGACCTGTCATTCTCAGCCAAGCCAGGCCATCCCAGGGGGTGTGCCGTCCCAGACATGCCCGGACGCCCCCAGAAATGAGCCAGAAAGAAGTGCTCGAGTGCCTAAACGCACCTGCAACAGAGACGAAAAAAGAAGTCGGGCCATGGTCGAAACATGGCCTGGGCCTTTGGCACTCATCTGCCGCTGCTCTTGAATGCCGGACCCCGAAAACAGTGCGCTTCAGGCCTTTGTTTCTCCTTTCCCACGCGGCCTTTCCTCTGCACCCCGAACGGATACTCTCTGTGCTCCGTATCAGAAAGCTGAGACCAGGGGCCCAGGCAAAGAAAATCCACGCCCCATCGCACATGCGAACGGCAATTTAGCAAGAGGGTCACCTGCCGCTCAACAATAATCCCTCCCACGCTGGTGGAATGGGTTCTGTTGCGAGAAATGCTGACCGCCTAAACAAGCAATACTCGGCTCGGTCTTGGTTGTTACACAGCCGGCGGGACGTATTGGGTGCTGGCAGCAAATCAGCTTCAAGCTGACAACCACGATTTTTTTATTACGGACTTCTCTCGATTTGCTGCTGCCGTTGGTGTAAGATGATGTAGACCGCCGACAAAGCAGTCATGCGCACCATCTTGGGACATGGACCGGGTACTTTTTTGTCTCGTGTTGGCCGTTACTCGCATTTGCTCGTGGAAGCACTCATCTCCCCATATCATTAAGACACGTAATGTTCTATATTCGGGAGGCTCGTAGAGCGAAACTCAAGAACTTCCGGGCACTAACACATACCAACGTCCGTTTCAGGGTGTCCTTGACTTGTCTGCCATGTCCGTTTCCCACGTGTGGGCGGACGAAGGCGGCGCAGGGCTCGCTCCGCCCGCATTCCCATGGTCTTTCGCATTCCCATAGGCAACGGCTTGGGGGCGGGCTAGGCTCAAGTGAAACGGGCCTGGCAAAAGGGTCTTTCTCAAGTTTCCAATCGCGCATCGAGGCCAAACCCGAGTCGGCCACTGCTCAGGCATGCCCGCTTCAGTCGGGCGTCACCGTTAAGCCGTCGCAACATCTGGCTGCAACATGGGGAGAAGAGCTGTTCGGCACACGGCGTGGTGAGTCTTGGCCGTGGGGCGCACCCAATTCCGGATGAGGCGTCTAGCTCTCTGTGCCGAAAGCAAATATTGAGAGGGCTTTAACGAATTACAGCTACGAAACAACCGATAGCCACCGCCGTGTTTGAGCCGGGATTCCGTATGACGGAAATAGAAGCCGATACAGTCAATGGGAATGCTCCCCGGTGGAAAAAGTAAACAGGATGAGAGGGCATTCAGGTGCCGTTGTCCGATTTGGTACCAGCAGCAGTGACCCCGCCTCGTTGTTGCTTTTGCTTTGTTTCCCAAGCTGGCCTGCACTGCGCCATGAAATCCTACACACCACCCTGTCGGTGCAATACTTGCTGCAGCCTTATTCCTGCAAGTCGACATACATACCATACATCGCACAGCAACGCATCCCGTGTCACTTCCGGGTTTGGGCTATCAGAGCCCCATGAGTGGTTCAACTCGCCCCGACCTCTGGATCTGCATCCCTGCCCGCCAGCACAGGCATACTTGGAGCTAAGCTATCCCATGGTACACACTCCGCTAGTAGGACCGGGAGACCGTCTCCCGGGGTCACGATGACTCACACACCCGCTTTGGGGTGCAGATACATGCTGCAGCTCTTACACGATGATGCCTTACCCAGCCTGCCGGACGCGGCGGAGGTTAATGGTGGTGAGGGGACAGCGACGTTGCAGTCTCCAACTCGCCGGGCCAGCCCTAGACGAAGCGGCTCAGCGGTGTAAAACCCCCACTCAGCAGACAACCTCTTCATTCACAGCTGTTCACCGCGTTTATCAGTCATAAGTGCGGAGTACGAATACGGAGGCATGGGCCTGGGGTTTTTTTTTTTTTTTTTCCCACTGTTGATCAAAGTTAACGTTCCCCATCTTAATGCTACACTCCCCCCATCCTTCTTGCCGTACATCACTGCCAAGGAAGCGGTGACGTGAAGGTCGATCCGAAGATCCTAGTGCCAAGCCCATGTTGTTGAAATATGATGAAGTCATAGGGGTCTTTCGCCTACATGCGCCGACCTGGCACCGAGAAGAGGGAAAAAAAATTTTGTTCCACGATCGCTAACCCCCCCCCTCCAGAAAGGCGTTGATCAATCTCCCCCAGAATAATTATGAGCGCTCGTGCGACAGCGCCCAGCGCTGGAACGACCCCTCCCCTCCGAGCCAGCGGATTCTCTTGCCCCTAATAACCCGCTAACAATGAACACGTCTGTCGATTTGTCCGACCTCACCCGTACTAAAAGTCTGGATGAGATGGAATATGGCCAGAAGCCCCATCCCGCCTGTTGGTGCGGAAATGTCTTCTCACAAGGCATCCTATCCTAGCCTGGCGCCAGTCCGGCCACGCGCAAATAGCAAGCACCGTTTTATTAGTCGAGCGACGGTCAATGTTCCGGCTCAAAGGAGCATTTGCGCACGCCCTCACTTACTCCTTAGCTGACCGAGCATTGATGTGCATACGCGAGGACCCTGAGCACTGCTACGTACGTTTCCAAGTGCCCGGGCCTGAGATTCGTCACGATGGAACCACGTCCGTGTGCCGCCGACCCCGTTCGTCTGCGAACATTCTGCCGCTCTTCTGTGAACTGTCCACGGTCTAAATTACCCACCAAGAGATTTGACGCCCACATTTCCGCCGCCCCAGATTCCCAGGTTAGCGGTCAAGCTTGTACTTGGATAGCAAACCCACCGCTGAGGCGGAAGTTGTGGGCATTTGTCTCACCTTCTTTTTTTGATGGCTTGTATGTGGCACTTGTGTCTTTGACATGTCGTGGGGGCAAGCAAGGTTTGTCTCGCCGCCGAGACACCAAGTGGATGATGAGCTCGGTATTACTCTGTCGATATGCTTTTTTACACCGCTGAGTGCCCATCGGTCTCTGTGTGCCCCAACAAAGTGTCTCAATTTCTCAGCTTGGCGTTCCGCGATCTGCCCGGATCAAGACATGTCATGTTATGAACACTCGGGGATAATATTAGATGATGCTATTTGTGTTCGGCATTGTCTTAACAGACCCTGATATCAGGTTGTACACAATGCCACCTCCGGAGAATCATGCTTTCATGAACCGACCGACCGTCCCGGTGCGCCCCCCAAGGCCCACCTCTGAAGGCTTGAGCTTGTTTTCATGGTCGGCAAAGACCAGCAGCTTGTGATTGCGTCCCAGCTGTCGGGAATGAGGCTTCTAGTGTCCTTCTACCTTGACCCCGGCCTTCAAGGAAGACCCTTTAAGTCGCTACATGACAGTTTTGTATATTGTTATTATCATTAGCGCCAAGCAGTGTCTGGGTAATTTGCACAAGATTTTTTTTTTTCTTATCTATTGTTTTTCGCCTTCGTCTCCTTTCACCCTGCGTTGTCGCCTCGTTTCAAATCCTGCCGGATCTGCCTTGATTCGGTAGGGTGCTGATCCTCGCTCGTCCCATAAAGGGAGAAGCTGAGGCGGGAAGTCAGGAGAACGCACGCACTTCTGCACGGTAAATTTTGCCATGCAGTAGACGCGCGGGCCTCTCCTTTGCAATGCGTCTGTTGGGAGATTAATTCACAGGGCCCTGCATAAACTATTCAAGCCTTGCTTGTGCCGCGCTCCTTTTTTTGGAGTTATTTGCCTTTTTTTTTAACACACACCCCCGCTAAATCTGGATAATTTGCACAAACGAGTGAAATCAAACTTGAATCGACACCATTGTTCCAAGGCCCCAGCTCCCTTCTCTGCCCCTGACTACTGCGCGAACGGGTGGCGAACACCTCGGCGCTAGCGGGCACCAGGGGTCCAACGGCTCTTAGGGTTGCCTGGCTCTAATCTCCCTTCTCGTGGGTTTGAGATGAGCCTTACGACAATGATTCTATCAGACTAGCAGCGAATTTTTTTTTTTTTTTTCTCTCGCCTTCTTTAATCTGGGGTCATCTGAGCCTAATTGTCTAGACCCGTCTGGCCGGGACGCTTCACCGACTCATGGATGCTGCGTTGCGGTAATGAGCGGTAACGACTGACAGAACCACCGCCTAGCGGAACTTCGTTACTCGTTTGAGCATGCTCCGTGACGGACCGCAGCTGTCTGCCCCATCACAAGATGGTTTAGAAGGCCTTTGGAAACATCTACGGCCGTGTCAGGGCGGCCGCTACCAGCCTCTCTGGCAACACCAGAATGCGGTGTACCCCCCAATGGTCAGCCAGACCCTAGCCTCAAACCGCTGACATCTCATGGTTTTGTCACTATGACAAACCGATTTGCGGGTGACAAAGACGATTTCAAATGGTCCTTTTTCGCTTGCCCTGGCAACTTTGGCCTTGCCAGCCGTCAGCGGCGTAGCATGGCCCTGCAGCGATCTCGTCAGCTGAAAATACCCCACGACGCTCGTGGATGGCAAAATGCAACGTCTTGGCCCCAAACAAACCCCGGGTTCTTGCGACGAGTGGTCATCTGATGGGTGTTCGTGCCACGGATGGGCACCGCTCTCGGCAATTCGCTCCGGCCTCGAATGCTTGAGAGTGAGTGCGTGCCTGTTCCGCCCTGTTGGTACCCCTACCAGAGGGTTTGAGAATCAGCCAACCCCCGGTCTGTCGTATTTGACAGAGATCACCAAACCGTCTCAAGCATGTTTGGGATTGGGCATACAGGCATTAGCCCGGTTCGCGGTGACGCCGTCGCTAGGTTGCCAATTTGGGAACCAAAGGGACGCCTCAGTCGCTAGTTTGTGAGCTGGTCCAAAAAGCGGGCAAGTGGGCCGGCGCTCGCAGCAGCTCGCCTTTGGACGCACCAGCAAAATAGGATGGACGGACTAGGATGAGGCTGGGCGGGATGGACTGGGCGAGCTGAACAAGCCGGTGCTTGCGCGGTGCATGCGTGGTGCAATGTCAAAGTACCGACCGACGAGGCCGCCAGCTGGCTGGTGTCTTCTGCACGCCATCGACAAGGAGAGGACGAAGCGGCATTCGGCCCGTGTCAGTTCCCAACCATGAATGAATGGATTTCCTGGTATTCGGCTCATCTTATGCGTAACAAGTGGTCAGGCCGCTCGTGTTTCGAGGCTTTAACATCTGACATTCTGATTCCATTTCCATACAGACTATGGACCGTCTTGCAACGGAAGCCAAGTCGTTCCGCCTTGTCAGAGCGATGCAAGGTGGCGCGTGGCTGGCCAGTCTGATGAGAATGGGCGCATCCCGTATTTTGTCCTATCGGAGGTAGACAATGAGACGATAATGGGCTGGCTACAGCATTTCATGTGCTGTATCTCGTACAACGCTCGGAGTAACTCCCACTTGTGCACACAAAACGAAGCAAGTCAGCATCAGCTACGTGCAATGCAACCACAGCCCAGCCTCAACTGACCAGGGCAAAGTTGACAGGTCGGTCCCTGGCGCGTAAGCCAAAAATACCCAGGAAACAATGGCCGTGGCTGACGGTCGGCGCGCATCGCGTCAGCGCAAATGTCTCAGGCCAGCCAAGGTCGAGTCTCTAGGGTGTGCTGATCGCCTAACAGGGATAATCGGCGGCCTGAGACTTGCTTTCAGCTCATCGTTATTTCCCCAGCTGCGGCACCACGAGAATAAAAAATTAATAAAAAAAATAAAACCAACAAGCTTTGCATTTGGTGGTGCATCGGGATGCATTTCGGGAGGAAAGGTTTTTTTTTCTTCTTCTTCTTCTTCTTCTTCTTCTTCTTCTTCTTCTTCTTCTTCTTCTAGCTGCATCCATCATTCAGATACCACATCTGGTCGCAATTACTGATTGTCGATCATCCGGTCCAGAGCAAAGAAGCAACGCCGTGTGCAGGTGGAGGCCAGCCACACCAGGATAAGAGGTCCCCATGGATACGCAAGCCACAGCGCCAGGGACGACCAGATTCCACGTGGAAACCAGGGGCACCCGTTTAGAGTTGGTTGGGGAGCGAGTGCTGGTGGCGCATGCGCCATGGTGGTCAATCCTCAGTCAAAGTGTCATGTCACCGTCATCATGTAACGCACCTCATCAACCTAAGGGTCTAGCCATCACTCCGTAACTACTATTCCCCTGATGCGAAATTCGCGCTTTGGGGCAGCGACGCAATTCTGCCACAACCACGGCCAATGACCACTTCATTGGGTTCATAGCCCCGTGTGAGGGTTCCTGGTGCAATCTATCTGATTCCAGATGGTGAGAACGAATCAAATGAATATTGGGTGATGGAGTCCCCAGCTGGAACAGCCCCATAGACCGACTTTGCCTTCACATCATCTCGAATGCGGCGTGCCAGGAAGCGTGACGGTCCATTTGATGGGCATCGCTTGGCTTGCTGCCCATGCCCAGACTTGACGGTGACGTTCAGGTTGCGCGAACGCCAATCTGCGTCCGAGCCCATCCTTGCCGATGCCCGCCACCCCAGACTATCCTGCGGCCGACCGCTGCTGGGAGGAAATAATCGCTCAAATCGATCATCTTGAGCCTTTCTTTTATTGGAAACGCAAATCGAGAGACCGCGGTGACCCTCGTCCCGATGGCAGATGGCCCGAGCGATGTAACCCCAGAGATGTCAACGAACTTGGGGGGTGTGGGGTGAGTACGAGTGCGTAATATTCCCCCAGTCGAGCTGGAAATGAGATATTCCACTCCACCAAATGACATGACGATCCCGTGGCCCGATCAAGATTTCAACTTCACGATGCCACCTATCGAACATGACGCACGTCCGTATCCTGCACGATGAGGACCGCGCACCGCAATCCAGATGCGCATCGTGGCCCGAGTCCCTCAAATCCCAGGTGGATATGGAGGAACCTAGGGTCCCAGCACACGTGCTGTCGCAGACTCGTCTTCCATCCCCTGTGAGATTCTGGCACAGCATCTCTGGTGGGGTTAGGGGTGCTTCGGAGGCTGGCCCCTCAGCTGCAAGTCATCCTGTCATCATACCTGGCTTGACTACTGGGAGCTGACACTTAGATGATGCTGAACACGGGCTCTATTTTTAATCGTATAACACATATCGCTTACTTTCGGTGAGGGGTCAGCCAGTCTGTGTGGACAAACCCGTCTATGAAACCAGGGAGACTGTCATGTAGCTCCTGTTGTCCTGACATTGTTTGACAATGTGCCATGGGGCATTTCTCGGTCTGGGAACGTGGACGGCACGAACCTCTTCCTAACTCACTCGATGCTACACAAACAAAGCCGGGGAAGAAAAAAGAAAGGAAAGTCTGCTCTAGTCCATGCACGCCGCATCGTGCCGCCCGGTCTCAAGGTTACACTCGTACCACCAACAGTTCTTGCAATATGATTAATCAATATATTCCGCTTCACTCAATTTTTCTTTTCTTTTGAATGATGACTCTAGGGTATGTGTCGAAGGTAGTCATGTGCGGCTGTGCTCGCCGACTCGTCGATTGAAGATGTGGATCACATTTTTGACTCGCGTGTCTCAAATGTTCATCAGCCCTTGTTGCTCCTCTTTGCTGGCGGTGAACATGATGATAACCCTGGGCTTTTGGTGGAACCCCCAATTACACATGGCCGCCAATCGCCGTTGACATATTTCCGTCCAACCAAAGCCAAGTAATTGACCGAGAAATAGGCCAAGACATGCAATGGCATCAGCAGGGTATTGTCCCCACAGACTGAGAGATATACGTTGAATCGTTGTGGTGGAGTTATGCGCGACAAGGGTAACCGATTTCGAGTCCCGGGTAGGTCCGGCCGTAATCGAGGCTATCCAAAGTGTCATTTACAACTCTAGGTACTAGCCAGGAGAGCAAGGGGACTTGTCGGTGTTAGTACACGCCTCATCCCTATATGTCTTACGTTTCCTGTGTCATTCGTGGCTCGACAAGTCCAACTTGGACTACCCGCATGGAACTAACAAAGAGGGGTAGTTGCCGCTGTCAAGGATGATTGATTACTATATACTCAAGCCCTTGTTGACCTAGTCGGGCCATGACGGCACTAGCTGCATGCAAAACTTGAGACATTCATTGTCGTCGAGATGGCTAATACGACGTGGAGAGAAAGCTGGAGAGGCCTCGGCAAATCGAAGACACGCCACTTCAAGGTTGGGGTCTGGGCCGTGTATTTCCCAGCCCGCTTCTCCACCATGGTTCCTACCCGACCCCATTGTTGCCCGCATACAAGGTCCGTGAAACCCTTGATGCAGGCTTTGGATGAGTTTTTTTTTTCTTTTCTTTTTGTGTCACATTTTGGGTGGTGGAGTTTCCCGGACGGGATCGCCCAGAGTGGAACACGAAAACTGTCGGCAGAATAATTGCGCGGCTGCAGCACGACGGGGCCCAGTTGCCGCCTCTGTCGGGGTGAAACTATTCGCAACCAGGGCTCTCAACAGGGGGGCCGTCATAAGGGGAGACAAGGAGATCGGCACTGATAACAACATCTGGGCCAAGACATCGCTTGTATGAGGAAGCCCGAATCGGGTCGGATGGCCCAAGGGTCATGTTCACGGCTATGTCGATCTGATCCTTCCATCTACTCGAGGCGCCCGCGAACGTGCTGATCTGTGTCGTACCACCATAGGGAATTGTGGACGAGGGGTCGCTCGATCTGCACAACATGCTGCTCGCTGATGACGTTTTCGGCCGTGGCTGTCGCCATCGTGACCGATAACAATAGAGACAACGCCCGTCGGGCCCAATACCTGTCTGGGACTGCAGGCGCGTCGTCAACTCTTGCGTAAAAAACACAACCTCGCGCGGCCATGGCACGATCGACGGCCGGGATTAGCGCCTGGCTGAGACCTCGATCAACGTCGCTGCGCTGATACCACCCCCGAGGCCTGGGGTTTTAAGACAGCTACAATTGGTGGCATCACGAAGTTGGGGTCTGGAAGCACCGCTGTTGTAAAACAGGTCACACAGTGATCCACACAAATAGTACCGAAGAAAACCCAACCCAGCCCGGCTGGCCCAGCGCCATACTGTCCCTGCAACAGACGTGTGCCAAGGCCGCGCCGTTTCGTGCCCGTCCGTACAGAGTAGCTGAGGCGGGAATGGCTCCCGAGGAGCTGTGGGTTCCCCGCTTCATCGCGATATTAATTCCGCCAGTTGTCTGCCCGCCTCTCGTTCAATCGGCTCGATTGTTTGAAGCACGACATAGATCTGCTGACCATGCAAGCGTCCCAAGTACACAATACGTGCTTGCATGAATCCAGCGGCAGTGCGGGTGCTGCGGTTAAACGGGTGAAAACAATATCAAGTAAGCGAATGAATGTCTCACATCTACATGAGCTGGCTGCAGCCTTATCTGGAGGGGGAAATCGGTGAGCCTGCAATCCAGGTAGCATGTCAGACCCGGACGCGGCCAATGTCGCTCATGGGTGATAAGGGTGCTATTCTGACGCTGTTTCTGGGGAGCGACATGGTTCGGCGTGTGGCTGGGCGGGCGTAGGTGTTTTACCTCGCTTGTAATCTCACCCGCAAGGTTGCAGCGTTGGCATCTCTCAGAGTCAGCCTAACAGCCTCCTGTATATGTAGCTACGCTGGCAGGCAGCCATGCAGCAGGCTGTGAGATCATGGCACTATGATGATCGCCTGTCGGGATGCAATGTTGGCCTGAAACCTGAGTCGGAGCCGAAATGTTATTGCCTGCCGGGCCGGACGTCACCTCGGACATGAGCAAGATGGCCTGGATCCAGCTTGATCCTACTCGCAGTGGGGGATGCGATATGAGTGTGGATTGATGGGATCGGTGATGAGAGGAGCGGGGGCTTGGCGGCCTGCGTCGCTCATCTTGGAGGTGGAGGAGAGTTGTCTCCGCTCAACTGCGGCGGGAGCAACGTGCACAAGGCGATAACTAGGAGTGGCGGCGATGCTCTCATTCAATGTCTTAAAGCGGGCCTGGCCTGGCCTGGCCCCGGCGCCTGGGGGTCTGGCCTGGCAAACAAACAAAGAAAATCGCAGGGTGGACTCGTTGCGCATACGCAGAGGGCGTGTGCAGCATCCACTACCTTCAGGCCGGCCTGGATCCTGATATGGCCTCATGGTGTATCTGGTTGACGGAAGGTACATGGAGGACATGTACCCAGCCCTGGGCCATCTTCCTCGTGGACGCCATGGATTTGCAGGTACTTGCCGGCCAAGTGGCACGTCGCAGGCCGCACCTCGCATCCCACTGAGGGAGGGGATGCTACTGCATTTCCAAACTCGAACATCAGGATTCATCAGAAACCCATGATCCTGGACCTGGCACAGTGCGTCGTTGCGGGGTTGACTGATGCTAGTGTTGAAGGACTGCTCGATGTTTCCCAAGGCGGAAATCCGGGATGTAGAGTTGTAAGGTAGTCCAAATCTTGGATCCGATGAAGCCGCACGCCGTCGCATTTGCACAAACTACGGTTTTTGTTTCCCTCCTCCGAGATCCCCGAACCCAGTTGATGCGCCCTGTGCCACGGCCTCTATCATGGCCTTCAACCAGGCCCATCCCCGCAGGCAAGCCTTCGTATTATCCCAACGGGCAGAGAGACACGACCGGAATCTGCGGACCTTCGCCAAGCTCAGTCCCTCCACGCAGGCACGATGACGCTGATGCTGTCCTGATCCGACAATGACGAAGGTCGACGGGCGCTAGCAAAACAAACCTAGTAAATAGGCTCAGGCTAGTATCAAACAATGCCATCACCAGAGAGCAGGGCCCAACTTACATACCACTTGATCACTCGGGAGTTTCAGCAACCGTTCAGGGCCGTATCGCGCCAATGAGACTCCCCAGATGGATACCAGCCATGTCAGGGGAGCCTCACGTGGATGCCACGGGAATTCCCATTTTTTCCCCCCCTCTTGCCCTTCATTTGGAGCACATGATTGGAAATCAGGAGCATCGGGGTGCCAAGGCCCCCGTTGTGTCAACATGGGCTTTCAACTTACCACGGCGTAATTTCATGTCATGTCCGTCTATGTCCGAATACGCATACGCATCTTAAAAAAATGTGGGATGGACGCTGCTAACCATGAGCTCATTGATGTGATTAGCGTGCATCCGACTATCAGCTACTCGGTTCAGTTGAGACATATGATTTACCAAATCATTACATAGTATTGATTGACATATTGTTGCTTTTATTTTCCGTCCTCACCACCTGCCTGTTCGAAACGGCATCTCTTCCCTTCGGAACGCCGGCTGCTCGTAACGAGGGTGTATGTGCCTGGCTTGCCGTCTCTAATATTAGCGGCCCGCCTACGTTGCGATTTGATCCATGTGCACCGGAACAATCGTCCTGAACCTAGGCGACTCAGCCCCCTCGGTTTACTATTCATTGGCCGACAAACAACCAGATGTATGCTCGCCGTAGTTGATGCTTCAGGTCGGTGTATTCTGAACACAGTCCCGCTCCATCGCATTCAGAGTCTCCGGAGCCAAGACACAAGCAATTTCCGATGTGACAGTTCCGCCGGCTTTTTGTCGTCGCCAACGCCCAGAACCCATTGCTCCTGATCAGACCACTTCCTGATGCATGCTGCGCGATGAAAGCATCGCTAGACACCCTGGGTACGTGTCGCCGCTCATGAAACCTCCTCCCCGACAGGCACTTGCGTAGACGAGATCCAGTTCTCCATCATGGCCTGGCCCTCAGGCCGGTTCCCGCTTGTGCTGGCACTAGTACCGCCACGATTACTTGATGGTGTTCTCCCATCGTCCCTCTTCTTGACGACTAAACAGAGCACCTGACCATAGATCGCAAACCCCTCATATGACACGTCCATTGCTAGCTTCTTCTTGTCGTCACTCTCGCCTGGACTCTCACCGGATAACTCAACCCGGGCCCGGTGCCGTTTAGGAGGGGGTGCCTCCGTATCAGAGCCGATCTCGATAGCCGATGCTGTTTCATCGTCGTCGGACACATCACTGAGTCCGTCATCATAGTAGTCTCGGTCCGGTCCTCGCCTCTGACGTTTGCTCCGTCTTGTTGTGCCCGCAACGGGTATGTTAGCTAAAGCGATGCTGTCATCGTCATCGTCTTCCCGCAGAACGGGCGTGAAATCTTCTGCGTCTACGTCCACTGCAGTTTGGTCTGTCTCGCTGATGAGCTTTGTTGAATTGGATTCCATTCTGGGCGGCATCTTTTCTCTGAAGTGCTTTGTCCTAGAAATTAGAGAGTGTCTGGTGGCAGTTTCCATTAGGAAGATGGACACCTCAAAATCGTCTAACGCGCATCAGCTTTACACCCTGAATTCCGTGAAACCACGTTGAACTGCACCTGCGACTATCACGTCCTTGACGGCCTTCTTTTTGGTGCTCTTTTTCTTGCTCCTCTCCCTTTCTTCACGCAGCTTCGGGAGCACCAGTGGTCGGATACTCTCAATAACTTTAGGCAGTATTGGATTCCGAGGGTTGAGCAGCCACGATTGAGCCAAAGCAGGGTTATCGAGGTAGATTCGGCACTCAAGAACCGAGAATTTTGATATTCTCAGATATCGACGTATAGGAGCCATGCTGATTCGTGCTGTCGATTGAGAGATGAGGACGTGAATGAATTTGTGAACGTGAGTATGACTGTTTCATGCCTGCGATAAGCTGCCCAGTAAAGCGATGACCAGGCTGCCCCTGTAGCTCGCGGGGAGCGTTAAATCTCCAGTGATTGAGTAGCCTTGCAGCTAGGCTGGCACCCCGCCTACAGGCGCCTTCTTAGACGCGCGGGTTCTCGGGTTTACTGTTTAGCGCTAAAACTCTTCCTCAGCCGCCAATAAGGTTCAACACCATCATTCGATACCTGCTCCGACCTTCGGATTGATTGCCACGCGCTTCGCGACATGGTTGTCTCTCAATCATGTCCAAATCTTGGAAGTCGACTTTGAGACTACCTCGGTCGAGCTTTCCGTATGTCCATTCCATTGCCCCCAATAGTCCCCACGCCATGGATAGCGCTAATTGATTCGTTCCCCAGTGCTCGACCGAACCCCAAGCTCCAGCAGCAATGGCATCGCCAATGCACCGATGAACTCTACGATTGGCAGACGAAGAATTGCCCCGAAGATTCAACCTTTGTTCTCCATGATGGACCCCCGTATGCCAATGGCAACCTCCACGTTGGCCATGCCCTCAACAAGATTCTAAAGGATATGATCGTTCGAGTCAAGGTGCAACAAGGGCGAAGAGTTGTGTATAGACCAGGCTGGGACTGCCATGGTCTTCCAATTGAGATGAAGGCTCTCGGGACGAGCAGTACCAAAGGACTGAATCCTGTCCAGATCCGAGACACAGCTCGACGTCTGGCTTCAAAGACTGTCAAAGAACAGATGAAGAGCTTCCAGTCACTGGCTGTCATGTCCGATTGGGAAAAAAGATGGACCACTATGGACCGGGAGTTTGAGATTAGGCAATTGCGTGTGTTTCAAAACCTGGTTCGCCAGGGACTTGTGTATCGCAAACACAAGCCTGTCTACTGGTCAGCCTCATCCCGAACTGCACTTGCCGAGGCCGAATTGGAATATCGAGATGACCATTTATCCACTGCTGCATATATTCGGTTCCCGATTGTGTCTGACTGGTCATCTGTTCCTGAGCTTTCTAAGTTTAAGGGAAAGCTTTATGCTGCTATCTGGACAACGACTCCCTGGACTTTACCTGCAAACAAAGCCATTGCTGTACACAATGATCTCACTTACTCGGTGATTCGCGCTGGATCAGACGGACTTCTCGTTGCAACAGAGCGTGTCGAAGCTATGAAGAAAATGATTCCCGAGTTTGACGTCGTTGTGGAGTCTATTCGTGGCTCTGACTTGGTGGGATTGCAGTATCACAACAAACTACGAGGTCAGTCTGCGCCGCCACAGCAAATCATCAATGCGGATTTCGTCACGTCTGAATCTGGTACTGGTCTTGTGCACACCGCCCCTGGCCATGGTCAGGATGACTATGAAGTCTGCGCTCTGCATGGTATCGAGGCTTTTGCACCCATTGACGATGGTGGTTTTTTCACAAAGGAAGCCTATCCCGATGATCCGGAGAAACTGACCTCGGCCCCATCCATCTTAGATGGTGGAAGCCAGTCAGTTCTCGAGCTGATGTCGGAAGATGTCCTGGGAACCCACAAGCTGCGCCATAAATACCCTTACGACTGGCGGACGAAGAAACCTGTTGTTATTCGTGCGACGGCTCAGTGGTTTGCCGATGTTGGAAGTATCAAAGATGATGCTCTGGCTGCGCTTCGTGACGTGCGTTTCGTTCCTGAGGCCGGTAGAATCCGCCTCGAGAGTTTTGTGAAGGGCCGTAGCGAGTGGTGCATTTCACGCCAGCGATCCTGGGGAGTCCCAATTCCTGCGCTATATGATGAGAGTGGCAATTCTGTTATGACTCCAGAATCGATCGAACATATCATCTCTGTCATGCAAGAGCGGACATCATCTGCCTGGTTCTCCGATAGCCCTGATGACCCCGCCTGGATCGCGCCGTCCTTGACCGGCAAATATCGCCGTGGTACCGACACCATGGATGTCTGGTTCGATAGTGGAAGTAGTTGGACTGAAACCGAAGGGCCAGCTGATGTCTACCTTGAAGGCTCTGACCAACACCGTGGCTGGTTCCAGTCGAGCTTGTTGACTTACGTTGCTACTCAGAAGTTGAATAAGAAGGACCCAGTCAAAATCGTTGCACCATTCAAGACCCTCATTACTCATGGCTTCACGCTAGATGGACAGGGTAAGAAGATGTCGAAATCACTAGGCAACATGTATGTCCCTGAACAAGTCATGGACGGCAGTCTTCTTGGTCCTGTCAAAGTGAAGGGCAAGGGGCAAGGCCAAAAGTTCGACGGTCTTGGTCCCGATGCCATTAGAATGTGGGCGGCGAGTGCCGATTTCACAACTGATGTGCTGATCGGACAGACAATTCTCCAGCCTGTGCATACCTCATTGATCAAGTATCGAACAATCATCAAGATGCTCCTTGGTTCTCTCAACCAGGAAGCCCGTACAAGCCCCTTGACGAAGCTGGATCAGATTGCACTGGTTCAACTTCAGGACACCATGTCTCAAGTTATGGAGTCTTATGACAACTACGAATTTCACAGAGCGGTTGGCGTGATCAACCGTTGGGTTGCAACCGACCTCTCCGCCTTTTACCTTGAGGCCCTCAAGGACCGCCTTTATTGTGGCGACGGCGGCGGCATCCTGGAGCCTATTTTTATTGGGTTTTTGCGCATGCTTGCCCCCATCACGCCGCTCATGGTGGAGGAAGCTTGGTCACACCGGCCGGTCTGGATGGCCGAGGACACGTGAGTTTTCGGCAACCAATGATCAATATCACAAGCTAACTGGCAAACTAGAAACCTGGAGAATCCAGCCCGACAGCTGTATAGTTCTTCCCTGGTCGACCCCGCTCGGTTGACGCTTTCCCAGGCTACTCTGCGCGAGGACATGGCGGTCATTTCAGACGTGCACAACGCAGTCAAGGCTACCCTCGAGCAAGCAAGAAGTGACAAGGCGCTAGGAAGTTCTCTGCAATGCTCAGTAAATCTCATGGTCGAAGTGAACACCGGCGTGACCGATGTTCTGCAGCGATACCTAGATGAACTTGATGCTATCTTCGTGGTTTCGTCTGTGGACTTTAATCAGCCCGTTGCCCGAAACCAGGCCTGGGCATACGAACAGGAATTCAAGATCCAGGATGCCAAGCTTAAGATTAGCGTGCTCCCCCCGAAGCAGGAGAAGTGCTCTAGGTGTTGGCGATATGTGGCGCCGTCCGAAGATGAGCTATGCAGCCGGTGTGACGAAGCGGTTGGTTCGGCTGCCGCTGCCGCTTAAGCGAAAGGAGAGACATGTCTTGGTAGGCAAAGCAAAGAAAGGAGGGCGTACGGAGGCGGTCGACTACAACATTATGCATTGATAAGATATGACCCTCGACCTTCTGCCGTGTACAACAAGAAGAAATGTGTAAATGTATCATGTATTACTAGGCGGTCAAGAGTAGACAATGCACACTATAGAGACAACGGATAGGGGCATCTATAACGGTGTCCACCGGTGAAGATCCACTCAAAAGGAGGCAAGATATGGTTGCGAAGTAGGCATCTGATCAAATGGCGATTAGGGCTGCGCTGCTAATTCACCGCCGCAGCTGAGTTCAGCTTGGACCGGGCTGGATGGAGGAAGCAAAACCAAGTGTCTCAGATGCAGTATTTGGTGCAGAATAATTTTCATGTGATAGAGCATGACGAGGCGCTGATTGCACAGCACACCACTACAGAACAGCCACAGGTAGTGGCCAAGTACACGTAAGGGGTGGGATTGGGTAACATCTGCAGAGGAGTCAATAAGTCCATCCCCCCCTTGCCCAACCTGGTTTTTGCTTGGATTTGCAGCACTCAGCCCCCATCGGACACAAGAGCGAAAGGTGTCGTTGCATGTTTGCTGGTTCTCACAACTGGCCTGGCTACCGCGGCTTATCCGAGTAAGCACGTGTCGATGGACTGTAGGTGGACAAGTGCGTCACTATTTGCCCCCCAAAAGATCTGAGCGCGAATCGCAGGGTTTCTCTTGAAGGATCACTTAGACAGGGGCTGGGATTGCGTCAAGGTGCGCGATGGCCATGGATAGATTATTGGGGCCTGATCGATAATCACACTATTGAAATGCCGAAATACGCGAAATAACGCATTCTATTTTCTCTCTCCTTCTTTTCAACTTCGGGGGCAGCAGAAATTAATTTTGGCTTCTCAGACCATGTACTTATTGGCCACGGTGGGGATGGGTCGCAATATGTGGCCAGGGATGCCAGTTCTGCCCCGTGTCGGAGACATTGGGCACCCTTCTTGTAGAGAGGGTGTGCTGGAGTCCCAGGTACAAGCATGCCAATGTCAAGTCTGCGATTTGACCAAGGCGGTTGGATGAGGTGGGAACAGGTCATCTTCCGGATTGGTCACTAAGGTTGGGAGCAGTTCCCGTCTCAGTTGTTTCAGCAGCGTACCCTTTGTGATGTTTCACGGACGAGGGAGGGAGTCATGAATCTAGAAACGAAGGCGTCCTCTTGTCTAAGAGGTTCGTCATGGAGATGGATGCCCATAGCTGTGTAATAGCTGCTGAACACATGCTATTTGGACACACATTCGTACCACATGGCTACCTCGGGCACCTCATCGAGGTGCGCGACGTGCCGAGCGTTGTCCGGATCGAGGATTAGCCTTTGTCCCAAGCACTACCTAGTAGGCGGTAAGGGCCGCCAGAACCACAGTGATGTCAAAGACTAGTTTAGCTGTTCGAGACGTCCAGGGAACAACAAAGGCAAACAATGCCGGCGTTGCGGAGGGGGAAGTGGCGGCTGTTAGAAATACCTGGGGGAAAAGTAAATCTCAGATCGAATGCCAACGACGATCAAATCCTGGAAACCAATCGCAAATATCGGTATTACATGGCTTCTCCGTCGCTGACCCTTGCTTTCCAAATTGGGATCAGCCTGGGCCTTACAGCGCTCTCTCCCAGACGCACACAGGCAGTCAGCACCTAGCTTGGAGCCCCCGACGCGGACTGGCTGCCCTCGCAGGTGTTCCTCGACCCACAATGGCCCCCAAAAGCGACTTTATTGTGCCACCCCGGCAAACCTTCGCGGTACCTTAGTGGTTTCTCTGTAGGGAGCCACCCGGTTGCCATCCCGTGACGACCAGACCCAAGACAAGGCAGGGGCCGGCCTGCAGGGTGCAACGCAACAACAGGTCTTGATGCAAATCCAGTTCCCAGTTATGCCAGACCAAGCATTTTAATCCCCGCGCATCCATACGAAAATCTGCCATGAGTCCGTGAGCAAAGGGTCTTTTTCGTCCCCCTCCGGCCGGATCTCGCCCGCCCCATCCAATCTATTCTCGACATTCTCTCGTCGTCCTCCTTCATCCCGAACGCCGTCGCCCTGCCCGTCCCTGGCCCGTCATTTACGAAGCCCCCCTCGCCCCGGAGCCGAGGTAGGAAAATGCTGCACAGCTCTCGCCGTCTCCAGTAAAGACAAAATCGCCTCCCTCCAGCGAGCGCGAGTCTGGCATGTAACAACTGTGCGCGATGGCGGACAAGCGCGTCCCGTCGACCCTTGCGGCGTACGGGAGACGAGATGGCCCAGTCACGCCCGAGGCCCCGACGAGGTTTAGCTACGACCACGCTTCCAGGCCCGAGCCCGCCACCATCGGCGCCTTGCTCAATGCTCCTTCATCCCCCGATCGACCGCTTGCCTTTTCCGATGATGAGCTCCTTCCACGGTTGAATCAGTCTCGTGATGTTGGCCAGGACGCTGGCCAGCTTGCTGGCCGGGCGAAGCGATCGAGGCGAACACACAAGCCCCCGTCTGGCGGCGCCTTTCTCCTGCCCGATGCTGTAGTGGGTGATGACGACTACGGCCATTCCAGACGACTGCCTCGGAGTTCCGCGCATCAGAAAGGAAAGGATACGACCGACCCTTTGTCTACCGGACCTCAAGGTTTTGGCCTGGGCATCACTACTGGGAGCAAGAACCGACCACGGGTGGTGTCCCCTGATACTTCGCAGGAGGAACTCTTTGTCAGAAAACGAGATGGGCACTCTCGCAGACCAAACGCGGCACACCAGGGCCCCTCTGCGCTGGATGTCGACTCAACTCAGATCGTTAACATGGCACTGAATCTGAGCGAGTCCAGGCGAATAGCCTCCCGGCGCAACATTACCCGTACAAACCCGCCTCGTTTGGCCCCGGTACAGGACACTCCCCCGGCAAGCAACATCAAAGCTCATCTTCAACAACAACGAAAAACGACGCGAAATATATCACCCAAGCCTCCGCAGGCCCTCACCCCTCGAGTGCCCGGCGTTAGATCCAGTAGCCCCATACGGTCTCCCTTCGTAGATGCTGGCAATGAGGCGTATCGATACCACTTCTCCACCTCGACCTTGGCAAGAGCGCAAAAGGCCCGTGAACACCTCGAGCTGATGGCTCAATACCGACAGCTGCTAGAAATCCTTCCTCCCCTGAAGACCGGACCAAATCGGAACTCGGGCTCGAGCCCGCCAGGCTCACCTACCCATGATAAGCTAGCCAAGCTTGGGTTCTCTGATCCCTTCCGTATGGCTGGTCGAGAGTACAACCCCTTGCAATACATTCGAAATCGGAAAGTCCGAGCTAGAGAAAGAATGGTAATTGATGGCGAGGCTCAAGGGTTCAGCGATGTCGAAACTGTGAGGAGATGGGTTGAGAAGGCTTCTCATCGAGCATCCACCCTGAACGTTCTTTCTGGTGATGAGACTTCCGTGTTGCCTCCGTTTCCAACCGCGGATCAGGTTCAGTCTCAGCTATCTCCAGACTCAAACCCCAAGGCCGCGCTTCGGGTCCGGCGCCCTCGAGTTGATTGGTTCTTTGAGCCATGCGATTTGATAGCGGACGCATATTGGCTTGAACAAGACCACCACAAGCAACTCATTGAGGATCGGAACTGGTTCAAGATTTTCTCGGATGGTGCAGTCTTAAGCCGACCGATGTCACGGCAAACGGATGATCTTGGGCCTGGCGTGAGCCCATTCACCACGAAGACGCTTGAGGATGCCGATGCAACACAAGACACCAAGGATTTAAAACTTATCAGACCAGACACTGAAGTCTCCCAAAGCAGCGCCAAAGAACGCGCAAAGCAGAAGCTACATAGCATTGGCGGGACTCTGCACCGACATACTGCCTCGACACATAGCCACCACGCCTCTCATGACTTCCTGCGTTCGAGACGGGACTCGTCTTCCGACTCCGGCACTGACGACGATGTTAAAAGCGAAGGCAAGCCGAAACGAACACGGCCTACCCGCTCTGGTACCATATCCAGCCATACCAACGATCTGCTCGAGAAGCAGATGCTGGAGATGATCGCGCAGGAAGCTAAACAACGACTCTCTCATGTTCCAGAAGTCGATTCGGACTACACCCAACCGGATAGCTCTGTAACACCTGATTATAGTGTCGTATCGAAACGGAATAGCAACAGAAAATGGTCCTTGACGGACCCAAGCGACTCCGACCATCGATCTATTAAAGATAAACCCCAAACAGAATTGTCGCCTCGGCATGGTAAATATGATGCGGGAGGACCAAAACGGTTTCGACATGTTTCGGATGACATCGACTCTCCACAGCCCATGTCGCCAGAATTGAACCCGATCCACAAGACACTGTCAAATCCGCCAGCTGGGTTGGAGCTTTCTGCCCCATCCAGCCGTGCTTCTTCGCCCACGCGAAATCCCTTCACCAAAGTCAGACGTGCCTTTCGAGATAAAGGCCGTGATGAGGGCGCCGAGTCCCAGGCGGAGGAAGCGGATGAATCTGACCATCGACTTTCCCTTCAGGAAACTTACGCTCCTGGTGATTTGAAACTTTTACCAGAACGAAGTCTGTCGCGTACCCGATCAGCCCATGATCGCCACAAGCATCATCGTTCCAGTAGCTTGCGAGTGAGGGGCGACGACCAAATTGGCCTACGTGGAATATTCAAGGGCCCACGAATTGACACAGTTATTCGTGGTGGAGTTTCAAGATTGGGAGATATGCTATGGAAGAAGGACAGTGGATTTGAGGCCCAACCAGACGCATTGTCCGATGAATCGGACAGCGAGGCGACTAAGGGACGAACAAGGCTATCTCTCAATCTGTCCCGGTCGAACTCTCGGCGAAACAATGAACCTCAAGACCAACCAAAACATTTTCTGGACGCTATGCCCCAGTTCCAACCTGTGACGGAAACATATGGCAAGCCTGGGGGTGTGGAGCAGAGGAAGGCGCCGGAACATAGGCCACACAGCCCACAGCCTCGTCTCCCTGCCAAACCGTTGAGATTGGAAGTGCCGAAGCCAACTACCTCTGGGGTTCCTAGCCCGGTTGAGGAGGTCATCACCGCAGTTGAACCGTCGGAGGTGGAGTCGTGTCAAGAAAGCGCAGCAGACGGCGCTCGAGTTCTCGACAAGAATACCAAATCTGGAGGGCTAATGGTAAGGTTTGATGAACCGGATAGCTTCAGGACTCGGAAATGGTCAATCGCTGATCAGGCCCCGCCGCGCGAGTGCCACTTCTCGAAGCGAGAAATTGCTCGGTTGCGAACCCTGCTTTTGACATCTGGAATCATGGCCATGGAAATATCTCGCCGGGCTCAAGAGGCCAAGAAACCTCTCGCTAACGGCAGCCTGCTCAACCCGGGCAAATCGCCAAGATCCAATGTTGCAGGGGTTCCTTGGGGAGATATCGCTAAGCTCACACCCAAAGCTTCCTTGCCTGCTGACCAGGAGATCCCCGTTTGCGACCACTATCCTCTTGCGGGCCAGACGCTCAGCATCGCCATCGAAACCGAGATTGAACGATGGCAAGTCTCGGCAGACAGGTTTACTGCTGAAACACGCCCAAAACTGGAGGAGCGCATATGGGGCGTTCGGTCACGTATTGCGGATGATCTCTCGGGCATGACCGGTGAGGCGGCAGACCTCGCAGATGAGACCGGCAAAGATCTGGCGTTGGGACAGCTGCTCAAGGTCAAGCGAGTGGTCGACTTGATTGACGAACTAGGACGAAACAGACGCAGGCGCTTCAGATGGGTGCGCCGCGGTATGTGGTCAGTTGTTGAGTGGGTGCTTGTCGGTTTCATGTGGTACGTCTGGTTTGTGGTCACCATTTTCCGCATCATCCTGGGCCTCGGACAGGCCGCTTGGGGCGGTGTCCGGTGGCTATTATGGCTGTGAAGCACATCAATGTCATTGATTGATGGGCACGCGATGCAGCAGAGCGTACTGCCGGAAGGCCCTCCATTCTTATTTCGCAAATTGGAGCTCGAGGCATGCATATGCAACGGCTCCTGCCAACCTTTCTTACAACCACTATCTTGTCATTATTTTCATTGGATACCTAACTGAATTGGGAGTCGTGTTTTGATACCCCTATTTTTTTCCAGGGAGCGGATGAAGAAACAGCATGGGAGGCATGTGGCATTAAACTACATATTACATAACCATTTTGCATGGCATGGCGCGTTGAGGCAATTGCATAGCGTACAATTTTACACATTGGGCTGGGTTTCTTTTTTCTGTTACTCCGCTGTAATTTAGGCAATTATAATTCGAACTTTGTTACCATCTCTTTTATTCTCACACTCTAGTCCTCTCCCACCATCATATTACAAGATGTATGCATCCCAGGGACGAAACCATTCCAGTAAGCAACCACTAGTTATTACAAGTAGACTGTTTTCAAACCATTCCACGCTCTCGACTGAGCTGGTAGGCAGCGCCAACCAAGTACACAAGAACCCAACAAAAGTAAATAAAACAAAATAAAAATAAAATAGCGAAACAAAAAAGATGCTTGGTCGTCTGCGGACGACCCCGTCTATTCGATCCTCTTCTTGCCTTCCTCGGCGTTCAGGTAGCGGGCTGTGCTGAGTCCCCGTTCATGCTTGGCTACAAAGGATCCCACCACGGCATCCTTGCGGGCCTTGGTGTAATGCTCATTGTAACCCTCAACGGCATATGGTCGAGGGTTCAGGCGCGGCCAGTTGACCTATGGTGACTGTGTTAGGTCCAGAACATCGAGGTTTCATGGGGGAAAACTTACGTAGAGCATGCCGTGGCCCCAGACGAAGCTAAATGACCAAATGGCAACGCCGAACCAGAAGAGCATGAACAAACGCATAGGCAATACACTAGCATCTGGCGCGCGGCGAGTAAAGAGGCTGACCAAAAGAATAAAGATGCTGAAAGCAAGAATATATGGGATGGCCTGAATGAGAACGGGCCTGCGGTCAGTAAAAACTAGGGTGGTACCAATGTTCGTGGTGCCAGGCTGGTAGGCCCCTAAGAAAAGATCAAATGAATCCTGACGGGGGCCATCAAAGAAATTATTGCGAAAGTATCGCGTGACACCGATGCGGGCGTCCTGGAGGGCACCGATTTTGGTGCGCTTACCGGTGCGGGTGACATCTGTCTTCATCGCACCAGTGCCCGAGTAGGCGGTGGAGATGACATCTGCATTATCAGCCCACAGGTTGCGGAAAAGGTTCTCAAATGCCTCGTCCTCGTCACGGAATGAAGAGCCGCGAGACAGGAAGCCTACATCCTCAAAGATGCGGTTAAGCATGTGACGTGCGAACATGCTTTGTACCACATTGGTACGGTCGAGACAGTCCATGCAGTTGGTTCGCATGACGCTAGTCTGGTAACTGCGGGCGTCGATGTTGCCATCGATGCTTGATGGTGTATCAACAGCACGGAAGTAGCCCTGTTGCTCAAGAGCATCAGCAAGCCTGTCGAGAAGAGCATAAGCCTTGTCCATTCTCATGCCCTTGGTCTCGCTGTGGTAGTCAAAGTAGATGTAGTGCAGCCGGTCGAATTCTTGACGGCTCGTCTGAGGCTGGATCGTTGTAAACTTCTCCTCCGTGAGCAGGTCCGCCTCCCGGGCTTCCTTGGGTGAGGTAACCAGTTTCTGAACCATCTGCTCGTAGGCCTCCTTAACCCGGCGCTCACGGCCTTTTTGGTTCACCAAGTTAATGAGATAATTATCACCGTAAAGTCGAATTTGCTCATCAAAGTGCTTTTGAGCCGCCGAGAAACCGCTCTCAATCGCCCGAACCTGGAGTTTTGGAGTATAACGCAAGCTATTAATCTCAGCCCAGTAGGCGGGGACGCTTCCACGGGTCTGAACGTAAGAGAAGATTTGCATCTCCTGCCCAGCTCCGGAACCATACTTGCCACTCTGCATGTCAGAGCTTCCTGCATAGCCGCCTAGCCCACTATTGCTATCATTTAGAATGACAATCTGCTCTGTCTCGTTGTAGTTGGCAGCGTGACCTTCCTCATCCACACCACGAGTGAAGTATCTTGTTCCGCCTCGGTGGCGCGATCGACGAGAGATGAGCGCTAGCGTCAGGGGGTTGCCCTTGAATGTGGTGGGCTTGATCTCGAGCATGCCAAATATACAGGGCAGGATGTAGGGATCGATTCCGGGTTGAGGGCCAGGCTGAGATCGGGATCCTCCGTCACGGAAGTTGATGAGGTCTGTTTGCAGATATTTGTTGAAGAAGAAGCGATCGTCGGTCCTCATCCACAGAGGCTTGGACGGGTCGGCTTGAGCCTGGCGTTGGAACGAGTTTGTGAGATCGATCGAGTAAGAAAAGTACATAGGACCATTCGCCAGGAATGTTTTGAGAAGCTCAATAAAGACATCCTCATCGGGATCGTGGATCTGGCGCTCGCGCATGGGCATGATCTCGGTCGAGACCACCTTGTAAATCATGTGGCCTTTAAGGCGGCCAACAGGCTGAGCCTTTGTGATAAAGATGACATATTTGTCTACAAGTCGTTAGTGATTATGAGTCGGTCAAATGCGGCACATAGGGTGAGGTGATGACAAACCGAGCCGAAGTTGAATGATTCCCAGGATGCCGGCGATGCTGGAAACGCGCGATGCCCTCTTGGCAGCCGCAGCGGTGCCATCGCCCAGGCGCACATCTCCAGTAGGGCGATCAATTACCAGTGCAGGAGCATCGGGAGAAGAAGGTGACGTAAAGGTGTATGAATCGTTGGCGACCTTGACGTTAATGTCGCGGTACGGCAGCTTTGATGTTTGAAGGTGGGCCATTGCGGCGGCTGTCTGCTGGATTCCGGAATCCAGGAACGACTCGAGAGAAGGGCAAAAATGGCGAGAGAGCCTTATTAACTGGCGGCCCTAGGGCTACTTACAGCCAGTTCGGCAAAGCAGGAAATGGCAAGAAAAAGGAGTGTGATGGCGGAAGAATGATAGAGCTCGGGAAGGGTATGAGGCTTGATTCAGGACAGTGTGTGTGGTGTGTGCTGAGGCCAGCGAAGCTTACATTGGCACCGCCACGTTTACTGCACGTCACAAGCAGGAAAGTGCTGTGGGGAGTGGGTAGTAGCTCCCGCGCGGTTGTAATGGAGCCACAGCACGAGCCACACCAGGATCAAGTGGAGTCGAGCCACATCCATCATGAGTCTCACATTATGTAACAATGTGTGGCTCATGCAAGGGGCTCTCTACCTCCCGTGGCTGACGATATGGACTTGTAGGCACACTGAAACCCAACATGTACCACCCCTGTCATGAGAGGTACCTCGTGCCCCTCCCGAGATTGCGCCTGCGTCAGTCTGTCTGGCCCCAGCCTTGCCCCCCCATTCGTAAACTCGTAGTCTGTAGAACAGATGAACCGGGCACGGGGCCCAAAGAGACAGGGCAGGTACGTACCTGGCCGGTGGCCCTGGCAAGCTGGCAGACGTGCTGGAGGTACCTATCTCCCATTCTGTCCCTGCCTCGACCTCACTAAACAGCAGCCTGACCGACCCTGACGTGTGCCGTCAAGTCCAGCCAGTCAGCGTCCACCGTGCACCGTCCGCCATCCGTCCTGGCCACCCAAAGGTCAAGTCTCCAAGGCAGTCACTTTAGTCTCTTCAACGACGTCGCCATCCAAGATCCCTTGACTCGCCATCTTCCCTAACAAACCCTTATCCTCGCTCTCGCCTCTCCCGCCCTCCCGATTTCGGTTCCGTTATCATCATCAACGGCAACCCGCCGCTCCGTCTATTCTGCGATCGACATCGACGACATCCCCCCCCTCTGCCGATTCTAGCGCTGCACGTCCGTTGTCCAGGCCACGTCCGACTCCCCAACATCACCCACTATACCGCCTCCGCTACCGCCGTAGCAGCTCTTCAGACTACTACACCTTCACATAACACTTTTTTCTAAATCATCATGGCCTCTCGAGCACCCCCAGCCGGCGCCCGCGGCATTAACACCCGCTTCGCGCAATTTAAGCTGGTTCTTCTTGGTTCGTTCTCTCCAGGGTGCCTTGTCAGCCTCTTCACCTGTTCTAATACTAACCTACTATCATAGGCGAGTCTGCTGTCGGAAAGGTAAATTGTCACCAACTCTTGCCACACTCTGCAAATAACCTAACCGTCCTGTTCAGAGCTCAATAGTCCTACGATTTGTCAAGGTAGCCATCTATCACTCATCCCACCACATGATTGCCCATCGCTCATCGTTCTTCGCAGGACCAATTCGATTCTTATCGCGAGTCAACCATCGGCGCCGCTTTCCTTACCCAGACCATCTCCCTCGATGAAAACACCACAGTCAAGTTTGAAATTTGGGATACCGCCGGACAGGAGCGTTACAAGTCGCTTGCGCCCATGTACTATCGAAACGCCAACTGCGCCGTCGTTGTATATGATATCACCCAATCTGTATGCCACTCAACTCCCACCTTGTTTGCATCCACCAATCCAGACTAACCCACTATCCAGGCATCACTAGACAAGGCCAAGGCATGGGTCAAGGAGCTCCAGCGCCAGGCCAACGAGAATATCATTATCGCCCTTGCTGGCAACAAGCTGGATCTGGTTACTGAGCAGCCTGACAAGCGCGCTATCCCCACCGCCGACGCCGAGGCCTATGCCAACGAAGCCGGCCTCCTTTTCTTTGAGACCTCCGCCAAGACCGCTGAAAATGTCCAGAACCTCTTCACAGCCATCGCCAAGAAGCTGCCCTTGGATCAGGCTGGCCCCAGGCACGCTCGCCCAGGTCAACGACCAGGCGTTAGCCTGGCCCCGGAGAATAACAACACCAACATTAGCGGACCTTGCAGCTGCTAAATTCGCCATGCCGTCAGGAAGACCAGATTAGGGATTGTTTTGCTGAGCTCTTCCTACAATCTACATGAGAGAATGCTCAGTATGAAGCTAGGCGTAGACAACCGTCATTCAGGCTCCGACTCGCCTCGTCGAGTTGGGGTACGTCACATATTCCTTGGAGTCTTTGGGTTTGGAGGGGAACCAGTCCATACTTTTAATACCGAACTTGAGTTTGTTGCGGATGTCTGAGCGGTTCTTCGGATGCCGGCTGCTGGTTCGGGGCCGACATTTTAGGACACATCAGGCGATAGAAGGGTTCTTGAGACGGGATAGCAGGTCGATTTTGTACGAGGCGCTCTGTAGCATTTCTTCATGGATTTCAGCGTCTAAATAGATGGCTGTTTGCTAGAATATCCGTCGGTGCATGGCAACCCTACGAGTCGATGACGTGCTGCGAGAATCAATCATTAAAATACGATCTTGGATGCAGTTAAAATCAACACTCATGGCATAGGCGAAATCGTCGCATTCAAAGTTAAATATTTCTTCATATCGCCCCGGTGTCTCTCTCATTCTTTCTTTCTTTTTTTTTTTCTACTCTTCGCATGTCGCCCCATCTACCCGGTTCCTACCGTTCGGCATCTCTCACTGCATATCGCACCACTAACATTGGGCGCCCGACACTGGCGGATCCGAAGCTGGTCTTTAGCCGAACTTTTACCCTGAGCGTTTTTGAGAGCTTCCAACTCCATCTAACCGAATTCAACCATATCACATCCAGCGGCTTGTTCGCCATTGCACTCCCTCATGTTGCGAACATCGCTTCGGTCTGCGAGGGTACTCGGCGGCCGGTGTATTTCGGCCCCTGCCGCTCGCCAATGGCCAATTGCGGCTTCGCAGCGAGCCGGCTCTCTGGGCCTGGGTCAGGTATGTCGCGATTCCGGGTATCTGCTGATCGAGCGACCTGCTAACACTTCTCTTCCAGCGCTACTACGCTATCCAGAATAAGCCAGAGTCCGACCCCACGAAGCCCGTCTCCGAAACCCTTACCTCCGCGCGAGCTCCCGAGACTACCATTGACGATGTTGGCGAGACCAAGGCCGCAACACAAACTCCCCCTCCGCCGCCGCCTCCCAAGAAGAAGGGCTTCTTCCGCAAACTCAAGAACTTGCTATACACCCTGGTTCTCCTCGGCGTTGTTGGCTTTGCAGGAGGAGTCTGGTACTCGCGCATCAGCGACGGCTTTCATGACTTTTTCACTCGCTACGTTCCTTTCGGAGAGCAGGCTGTCCTCTATCTTGAAGAGAAGGAATTCAAGAAGAAGTTTCCCCAGTCCTCCAGCAGCATTTCCAGGGCCCGAGACTCGGATGCCCCTGTGAAGATTCCTGCGCAGAGCGGTGCTTCCTGGAGGGTTGCCGATGCCGGCGAGACAGGCCGTCGCTCCAGCGCTGGCCCCGTTGTCAAGAAGGAACCCAAGCCAGAGCCCCCAGCAAAGGCTCCTGCCCCCAAGCCCGCACCTGTTGAGGCCGCCCCCGTTAAGGCCGTCGAGAAGACTCCTGCTCCTCAGGCTGAGACTGCCTTCAAGGCCCCTGAGGTCAATGAGCCTTCCAGGTTCCCTCCTCTGAAGCCCATTGACCTCTTCTCACTAGAGGATGCCAAGGAGCCAGTCATCCAAGACCTTGTTCACATGTTGAACGACCTTATTCTTGTCATCAATGCTGATGGCGCCCAGGGCCGCTACTCTTCTTCCGTCAACAAGGCTAAGGGTGAGGTCTCCAAGGTTGGCAACAAGCTCAAGGCTCTCAAGACCGAGCTGGAGAAGAAGGCTGCCGGAGAGGTTCGAGAGAAGATTGGTGAGTTCGACAAGGCGGCCACTGATCTGATTGAGCGGGTTGAGGCCACCATGGTCACGCAGGAGGTGCAATGGCGCAAGGAGTTTGAGGAGGAGATGAAGAAGGTTCGCGAGAACTACGAGGACCGGGTCAAGACTCTCCTCGAGCGTGAGCAGCAGCTGAATGAGCAGAAGCTTCAGAACCAGCTCCTTGAGCAGGCGATTGCGCTCAAGAAGGAGTTCGTCAACGATGTTCGCCAGCAGGTTGAGAACGAGCGTGACAGCCGCCTCGGCAAATTGAACGAGTTGTCAGCGGCCGTTGCCGACCTCGAGAAGCTCACCACTGGGTGGAACGACGTTATTGACACCAACCTCAAGACTCAGCAGCTGCACGTTGCCGTCGAGGCCGTGCGTGCCAGTCTAGAGGACAGCTCACACCCCCGCCCCTTCATCCGAGAGCTTGTCGCTCTTCGGGAGATCGCTTCTGATGACCCTGTTGTTGATGCCGCCATCGCCTCTGTGAACCCCACTGCCTACCAGCGCGGTATCCCCACCTCGGCTCAGCTTATCGACCGATTCCGTCGTGTCGCTAGTGAAGTCCGAAAGGCCTCTCTGCTCCCTGATGAGGCGGGCGTAGCCAGCCATGCCTCCAGCTGGGTCCTCAGCCACGTCATGTTCAAGAAGCAGGGCCTTGCGGATGGTAACGATGTGGAGAGTATTCTTACTCGTGCGCAGACTTACCTGGAGGAGGGCGATCTAGATTCAGCCGCGCGAGAGGTCACTGGTCTGGAGGGTTGGGCCAAGACACTGAGCAAGGACTGGCTTGGTGAGGTTCGCAAGGTGTTGGAAGTTCAGCAGGCTCTTGACGTAAGTGGACTTCCATGAACACCCCCCATTCAACCTTGTTCGAAATTGCTAACACTATTAACAGGTCATCGCCACAGAGGCACGACTACAGAGCTTGCGTGTGGATTAAAGACCCATTTCATTTGTTATGTAACAGGTCCTGGGAGGTGTCATGTCTAGAGAAAGGGCGTCACGCCCGTGTATTAGATAGGAATAGACAACGAAGGCATGGCAGTCAGTCTAAAAAGCATTCCTTAATCAAGGGCCGTAATATGTTTTCCTTTGATAGCAAAGCCGAAAATATTTGTACTATGTTGTCATGTGCCCAAGTCATCAAAGCCTCTTTAGAACTATTCTCTCCAACCCCCACAGTATTTGGGAGCGCAAAACACACTCAACTCGATCCATTCATCGCACCTACAATAATCATCTACCTTTGCACTCCACCCAGTTGTCCTCGACCTTTTTTATTGGCCGCGTCTCGCCAGCTACGAGGTTGGCTACCGCACTGGGCCGTGTGTTGGGCATACAGTATAGTCAGCAGAATGCCGCAATCTCGAACACCATGAACTTTGCCCGTTTGTTGACCCGCAGCGCTGCAGCACAGCGCCTGTCGCTGCGACATAGCGCCCGTCGGCTTCATAGCACCATGGTTCGCGACTACTCCGAGGCCCTTCGCCTCCTCTCTGTGCTCTCTTCCAATCGCCAGATCACCAACCTCTTTGATAAACCAAATGCCGCAGCCGCCTCGGGCCCCCCAGCCAAGGGCCTCAACGCCTCAGCCATCCCCGAAATGCTGGAATGGCTGCGTCGAGCTGGATATTCGCCGCATGATCTCGCGCGACTACGCCATATTCACATTGCCGGGACCAAGGGGAAGGGTTCTGTGAGTGCGTTCGCGACTGGGATGCTCCGTGAATACGGCACCGTGGGGACCTACACTAGCCCGCACCTCGTCAGTGTTCGAGAACGCATCGCCATCCAGGGCGAGCCCATCTCTGAGGATATGTTCACAAAGGCTTTTTTTGAGCTGTGGGATCGCTTCACGGAGGCGTCCAAGGCCGAGGGCATGGACCCCACTGAAGCCAAAGGACCAGCGTCTAAACCCTTCTTCTTTCGGTTCCTCACTATCTTAGCATGGCATATATTCTTACGGGAAAATGTGGATAGTGTTGTCCTAGAATGTGGAATTGGAGGCGAGTATGATGCCACGAATGTGCTTCCACCTGAAGCTGTATCTGCTTCAGTAATAACACAGCTGGGCATCGATCACGTAGCCATGCTTGGAGATACAGTCGAAAAGATTAGTTGGCACAAGGCTGGTATTCTAAAACCCGGCGTGAAAGGTTTCGTTCGGAGCATAGATGAGAAGCCTGGAGTAAAGGAGGTTCTTCGATCAAGGGCAGCGGAAAAGAAGGCAGTGCTCGTCGAGGTTGATGACAAGCTCGTTGAGCAGTGGGGCGGTGTTCAAGGCGAACTATCCGGCGATTTTCAAAAGTACAATCAGGCGCTCGCGGTTCTCGCTGTGCGAGAACATTTAGGGATGGAAAGCGATCCCACAATTGCATTACGGGAAATCCCTGACAAAATGGTAAAAGGCCTGAAACAGGCGACTTTACGAGGACGATGCGAAATTATTCGGGATGAAGAATCTGATTGGCATCTCGATGGAGCACACACCAAGGACAGCCTGGAGCAGGTAGCCAAGTGGTTCGTTCAATCCCTTGGGCCCAACGAGTCTGCCACACTCGTTTTCAACCAACAGGAACGCAATGCTTCGGAGCTCTTAACGAGCTTCCTCGAGGTTGTCCAGAAATCTGCGAAGAGGGACAATATTTTTGTGCACGCACTCTTCACTAGAAATGACCAGGAGAGGCCTGCTGAAGGAGAGGAAAGGGATACAGAAGTACAGACCCAAGCTGCAAAGGCTCTAAGAGAGACATTACCAGCTTGCAGTACGGAGGTTTTTGATAACCTCACGGATACCGTCATCAAAGCAAGACAGATTGGTAAAGAGAAGGGCACAAATCACAAAATCCTGGTAACAGGAAGTTTACATCTTGTGGGGGGTATCTTACGAGCTTTGGAGCCCGATAGTCTATTGTAAATAGCTTACTTCTTTGTGTTCCATGTCCCGTTCATCATCCCAAGATATTTTTGTTTGCTCTCTTTTGACCAAGTATTACAGAGCATCGGCCTTCTCCAAAATACCCAGTGCTCCGCCCACCAGGTGCAAACTGCCCGTGATGAAAGCCAAAACAAAATCATCCTGAGAAATTCCCTTGCCAAGGTCCCTCGCATAGTCAATGGACTGCTCAATAGTGGGGATGACCTTGACAGTAGCACCTGGGTCCAAAGTTGACCACTTCTCGGCGAAACGATGCTGGACAGTCATTTTGTCAATCTCGGCTGGGTCGTATTGGCGGTTGACAAAATCCCGTTTGTAGCCGGTCGCGGCATAGGTGACGTTTGTGCAGAAAATGACGTGGTCAAAGGCAGGTTTTCCCTCTCGTTTTGTAGCCTTGTAGATGGACTCAAGAAAGTCGACGGCCTCAGATCGGCCTTGCTGGTTAAAAATCATGATGCGAGGGCCAGATCTGGATTTTGATCAGTATTAGGATAAGATAAGAATGGGGCGGGGAATCGGCCATACCGATTAGATGTTTCTTCGCAAAACCATTTCGCAGACACTTTTAAGCTGTCAGATGTGTGGGCGCCGTCCACATGCCAAACCACGTTGCCCTCAGGTTTCACTTCACAACGCCCTCTCCAAACGACCTTCTCGAGTCCATCAACAAATTCTTTTGGGAATGGTGCTGTTTTTTCCGGCAGGGGGACGTTTAGCTTTTGAAGAGCCGTCTCTGCTAGGGCAACAGCCAAGGAAGCATTCCTCTTTTGGAAAACAGCATCTGGCCGAATATTGACAGCATCAAGTCGAGGGTCAATCTCCAGGGCTTGCAAATTGACATTCTTCTCCACGGCTCGCTTTTTCAAAACCTCTGCAGCCTCGGGGACCTGCTCGATCGTAAAGGCCGGGCTGCCAGTCTTCATAATACCAGCCTTGTGCCACGCAATCTTGTCGACTGTGTCACCAAGAGCAAAGACATGGTCAATTCCAAGCGTACTGATTCCCGATGCCACAGGCTTCTCTACCACATTTGTGGCATCATATTCACCGCCAATTCCGGTTTCATACACTGCCACATCTACACCTTCCTGCAGGAATACATGCCAACTCATGAGAGTGAGATAGCGGGCGTAGATTGGCCGCGGGGCCATCAAGGCATCCTCCGATGAGACATTGGAACCAAGGCGATCCCAGACCTCAAAGAAATACTTCGAGAAAAGTTCTTCGGAAATGGGCTTCGAGTTGATACGGATGCGCTCCCTTACCGCAATCAGGTGAGGGGAAGTAAAGAGGCCCGTTTTGCGGGGCACTGAGATTGTGTGTTGGTACTGAGCAAGGATGGAGTCGACAAAGGCACATGTGCTCCCTTTCCCTTTAGTCCCAGCAACATGGACAACATTGAGACGCTCTAGATCCGTAGGCTTTGGTGACGGGTAGGTTAGCAAACCATCGTTTACGGGATATACAAATGTCTCACACTGTAGCCGATGCGTTGCAAGTATGTCCTCATCTCCTTGATAGAGACTGCATCAGGTCTGATTCCAGCCTTCCTACGGGCCTCGATTATATCAAAAGGCGTCTGGAGGGAATTGAGCGCATCGATTGCGTCCTGGGTTGAGATTTAGCAAGACATTGATCCAATCCCAACAGCATTTAGAGAGTGGTACATTGTAGGATCTACCAGGGGTCGTCATGATGGAAAAGGCTGCGCGCCGTGAGACTATGAATTTGAAAGGGTTGAAGGGCTGCCCAAATGCTCTCCACGAGACATGATGCATCGATGTACGCGGAGCGTTAGTGAACACAGCGATGTTACTCGTCGGTGGTGTCCCGCTGAAAACTCGGGTAATTCAATTGGCGCAGCAAGACGAGCGACCTGGGGAGTATGTACCGCAAAGAGCAACATGAACGCCGTAAACAGAGGGGATATCTTATGGAATGATAAAAACAAGTCGCAAAAATAAAAACACAGGTTAATATTTGGTGCAGTCGAAAACCGGCCCCTATCTACGAGTAATGACTGCCGAAAACCGTCGGTGTCTAGCCGCCGCCGGTATCGTAGGGGCAGTATTCGGAAGCTACGACAAATGACCCGAAGGTCTTGACTAATATCGGAGACGGGCAAAGATCACTCTCAAGAGTCCGCACAAATAAATAAGAAGAAGGAATCAGCCGTTTCAATATTTCTTTTTCTTATAATAGAAAACTTTGCCCATATACAACTTAATCAGAACCATGTAGATTTATTTCCCATTCACCACGAACGATATCCCCATGTAGCTGGCTAAGAACATATTGGTAAATTGTAAACTATCATCAAACCAAATCACTTTTGGAGTATTGTCATGAGTGATATAAGGAAGCTATAGAAGCTGAATTATTTCTTTTTTTTTCTTTTTTTTTCTTTCTTTTTTTCCCCTTCTTTTGAACTGAAAAACGCTCTTTCGTAATAGATGAAAAGGCATCTCGGAACCTCCCGACGTTCGGCACTTTCATCCGATGGGATAATCTTCAATAGTACCCTCCTTTTCCAAGACATATTCATTCATCCCTTCTTGCAGCGCTTCTGCAAAGTCACGATCGAATTTCTTACCGCTCTCCAAGAACCCAACCCTTGCTCGCCAAGTCAACCAATTCTCCGCCATCAGGCCTTCTGGGGATCGCATAACACCAACGGCGAGGTCCACTACCTGCTGCCTGTCTGTTGGCCGGCGCTCGTTCACGGCATAGAAAAATGTTGCGCCACATTTCCCACAGAATGAACGTAGAACATCAGGCGATGACTGATAGGTCTTGGACGTTCCGATCAAAAGGTCAGGTTTGATGGGGGGTTCGCACAGCGAGAGTGGGATAAAGGTCCATCCAACGACATGCGCTCCATTATTCAAGCGGCAGTCATCGCACGCATCAAAGCATGCATGCCATTTTGTCCCATCCTTGTGAGAAACATACTTGGACATGTACTCGTCTTTGAGCACTTCCTCTGTGGGCCTTGAAAAGGTGAAGGATACGCCGCCACAGTGGCATTCCGCACGCATGCGATCTTTTCCATCCGGTCCGACTTCGGGCTCAGACTTGACAACTCTTGCCCGCTCACTGTCCTTGGGCGGGTTGTAGACTTCAAATTCGCGTTCTCCAATTTTAGTGAGCATCTTGGCGATGCCTTCATCGGTGACAGATTTGCTAAATATGTGCTTCCCAATCTGGAAATTCTCTGGGCTATGGTCTGTAAAAATGGACGTTGACGGGACCCAATTACCCTTCTCCAATCCAATAGAGGCAATATGGCATCCACAGGTTGAGCAGAAGTTCCAGCTTGCGTCATTCCCAAATATGTAGGCCGTCATGTTGGCCTCTGATGAAGGCCCCACAAACTTGGGCACAATACCGTCTGGAAAATCTGCATGAAAGACGCATGGCATGCCAAGACTAAACCGACACAGGCTGCAGTGGCAGAGGTGAGCGCGAAAAGGAAGCACCGACTTGGGCACGTCAACGGTGAAATGAACGGAGCCACAAAAGCACTTGGCTTCAAGAGTCTTGAGGTCAGTAGAGTCCGTCATAATGCTGGTTATAAAAAAAAGTAGGTGAAAAGAAACGATCAGTTTGGCGAGATACTGGGAGGGGTAAATTCATCATCTACAATGATGTGTATCTCTTGTCTTACTTATAGTGAATCAACTAAAATTTTCACCAATGTCAAAAACGCCCTTCTTTCATCCGCCTTTTGGTTATCGTCCAATCTACTACAGTCGGGTGCCATCTTGATACCTGGCTAACATCGCAGCCATACTGTATGCATAATGATCATCCATCTTACACGATAAAGCGGGGGTAGTCCGTGAACGAACTCTCGCTTCCTGTTAGCCGACATTCAGCCGCCGCCACCCTTGAACGAACCCTGCAACTTCCAGAAGCTTAAATTTTCCACGATGTTTTGGCGCCTTTGGACTTTTTAATAATCACGGTTTGCATCTATCAGCACTATTGTGACCACCAACCTGGGCCAACAACATGTCAGGGGTCAAGGATAGCTTCCTGGACCTTGAAAGGCACAGGTTGCAGCTTGAGGACCTGGTCAATAGGCTGCGAAAAGATCTGCAGCACTGGCAGACTTGGGATGCTGAATATGAAGCACTCAAGGAAGAAATCGACGCGCTGCCAGAAACCAACCTCGCTTCCCTAGCCCAGATCAAGGGTTCTTTCGAAGGGGAACTACTTAACCAGCGCGAGATCGACGAAATTTTCGGCACCCAAGCTCTAAGGTCAAAGGAGCAGGTTCTCAATGTGCTGGATCGCCGCATCGACTATGTCACCCAGAACATTACTTCTCTACAGAAGCAGCTTGAGGTTGCTGAAAACAAGCATGCCGCAGCTACAATCATCAGCCAGCCTGACGCCACTGATGAAGACGGCCAGCCTATCACGGAAATCATTGAACAGTTGGATGATGATGACAATGTCGTCTCTTACCGACTAAACAAGCCAGGCGACTCGTTACCTCACCTTCAGGAGGCTCTGGAAAAGGCCGGCATAAAGGACCTCCCAGAAACAGAGCCACAAGCGGAGCAGAAAGCTCCCCAGTCATCCTCGTCGCAGAAGCCCTCAAATGAAGCCCCTGAGGAGATTACTCAGCCTACCTCGCATGCCGCACCCACTACTGAAAAGGCCCCGGAGGCTTCTGGATCCGTGCCACCTTCAACCAAGGCCGTCTCATTTGCACCCAGCACGAAAACTGATGACGGACCTACGCCTCAGGTGTCAAGGAACGCTAAGCGTGTTGAGCAGATCATGCAAAATGCGAAAGACCAGGAGCGCATGAGTTCCGAGAAGCCCGTCATCCCCGATGATGAGGATGAGGATGATGCAGAGATGCGTCGACAAATGCTCGCATACGGCATGGGAGAAGTCGGTGCAGTTGTCGCTGAGCTTGAACTCGTCGAGGGTGACTCGGATGAGGATGACGAGGAGTTTGATTTCAGTGACGAGGGCTTCGAAGAAGACGACGAAGAAGACAAATGGGGTCGTTCTACGGGAAGAATTGTCACTGACGGATATCGTCAACGCATGCTTGAATTGGAGAAGAAACTCGGTGTTAAATCTCGCTTCACTGCCCAAGAGGAACAAAAAGCGAAAGAGCAAGACTCTGACTCGGATGATGACCGGATTGGTCGCATTGTTGTGAAACAAAAGGCCGAGGCATCATCAGCATCAAAACCAGCACCAGCAAAGTCGATTATCAAGGATAATCCATCTGCTGAGGATTCAGGCAAAAAGGGTGTCCGGTTTGCTTCCAGTCTTGATATCGCACCCGATAACGAACCAGCTGCAAGGCCAGCGACGGAGGCAAAGGAAAAGAAGGAGCCCTTGGTTGACCCGTTGAGTGACATTGTTGAGCGATCCGGCCCGGCCAAGCCAGTCGAGGCCAAAACAAATCGCAAACCATCCCGCTTCAAAAAATCAAGAGGTGAAGGGTCGACAAATGACGCTCCTCCTCCGGGTCCCATGAGCATGCCTGCAAGGTTCCTTGACCAGGATCGCCCAACAGCACCCTCAGGTCCCGAAGGAGCGACGATTGCTGACACGTTAGTTGAGCGTGAGACCAGCGCGGCTCCAATTCGCCCCGAAGATGATGATATGGTGCAAGATGAGGTCGCTGGTGAGTACCAGCGGCTACGCAAGAAGTTTATCCATCGCGAAGGTGGGTTCCTGAAAGAAGACGAATCGCCAATCAAGCCTTTAGATGAAAGCGAGGGTGGACCAGAACCTGTCAGTCGCTTCAAGGCTGCGAGGCTGTCGAAACAGTAACTATAGAATTTTTGGCAGACCAACAGCCAGAGATGGTGGTTGGATGCGACAGGCGATAATCGATACAGAAATCGACTAGTCCTGGCACATGCTCCGCTGCGACCTGGCATTGGTGAAGGGGCTACGTGATCTAGTGTGGTCTACCAACGCCATGTTGCTACAAACTAACCATACTTGGACGTGCATGCTGAGTCTCGACACAAGTAACAGCGCCGCGTAGACCCCCTTAAGTAGTGTGTACTCTGTAGGTTGTGTTGTGGTGGTCAGTAGGAGTGATGGATGAATGACCTGCCCGCAATGGGCAGCGTAGATACGTATCGGAACGCCTCTGACAATTGATGGGTCGCAGCACCAATCTGCCTCCTCATTACTGCGCGATTCCCAGATGAAGCAAACTCGAAGAAGGGCTCTCTGATGCCTTGACCGTATCATGGTTTTGGCTACTCGTTTCACCCTTTACATGTCATTACCCAAAAGAGAAGCATAATGCAATAAGACACCAAGGTCCCTGGAAATAGTTCGCCTCGCTGGTCCCTTGATTTTGCGTGTACCCTGCGTGGCGCGTGCAGATGATGATACGGTCCGCTTTTCGGGTGGACTGGAGAGCTGGCCGGTCGGTGGGCTGGGCCAAGACGGCAGCTGTGGGGTGCATCGTCGGAAGTTCGGCACCTCGCGCATCGATGGTCGTAGTCTGACTGGTGCCGGGTCCCGGATCAAGGCACACAGTTACGAATACCTGCTGCACGGCCACCCCGTCATTTGCTGTCCCAGGCCCTCCCACGCCCTGCCCGAGTTTGAGGCTTAGCAGGGGAACCCGCCTTTTTGGTGAACCCCCGATGAGCGTGGTGGCTCTAAGTGGCCCAGACTGGACCAGACCTTTGACGGCCACACGGCTACTCGGCACGGTTACGATGCGTCAGCTACAAGCTCGAGCCCAGGAGGTGGGTGATGGGTGGGTGATGGGAGATGCAATGAGTGATTCCGGGAGATGAGATGTACGCTCCCGTAACTCGGTGCCCGCCCAGAGGCCTCTTGTCACGGATGTGAGTTCCGTCCACGCCCCCCTAAGTACTTAAAACGACGACATCCGGCACTGAGTTGCCGTTCTCTCCTCACTGAACACCACCGCACCATCAAACCAACTCTAAAGACAACCTTACTTTTTGACAATTGTCAACTAAAAACACGTCTTCATCTTCCTCCTTTACACACACACACACACACACTCGTCAAAATGCCTGCCCCCATGGAGCCCACTCAGCAAGCCCCCATGACCTCTGACAACGCCGACATTGTCACCCAGCAGCCCGTAAGTGTTATCCTTACACAACACCACGACGAGACAAGCCCAAAACTGACCATTTTCCCCCTTCCAACAGACCGCTGAGCCCCAGCCCGACATGTCCATGCGTGGTGGTGAGGAGGCCGGTTGCGAGATCTGCTGCGGTCTCTGCGCCTGCGAGGAGAGCTGCTGCTAAACGGGTCCGCCCGTCTGGAGGACTCTGGAGGAACCTTGACATGGCATCGTACAGTCTCATGTTGTAGGGGAGTTTTTTGTCTTTACGAACATCTTTGACGATAGAAATGATATCCCCCTGATCACATCACAAAAAAAAAAAATGTATACTATGACGTGTGAGATGGATGCCATGTGTCCTGGTGTAGATGGCCGCCTTCATGCACGACATGTTCACGAACGAGTACCTACATGATGGCGACCCTTCCCGACAGCTCCCTCCCTATACCCGGCCTGTTCCCGAGCCGGGATTGACCGTGTATTCGCGGATGGAGCTCGTGCCCTCATGCGGCCCGCTTCATCTATCTGAGATGGAATACGCGCCCACCCCGCAGCCCTTTTGCTTTTGATCTCTAGACAGCCCATTATATCACGGCACTTTCCTGCCGATGCCAGCATTCCCTACTCCCCCATTCAATGCCCCTTTCCTTGCGGGCGAAACAAGGAGCTGAATATCACATGCACACAGCCTGTTCCCGTGCCCAAGTCCAGATCAATTAGAATTTATTTTAGGGTTATTGCCATTAGACTTATCAGTCGAGGCCAAGGGTCTTTTTACGCGGACTAACGAAGCTTTCCCTCGCTCCTATCAGAGTGCAACCCAATGTAGTCCCAGTGTGCAAGTCTACTTACTAATCACACGTCTCGGTGTATGGACTTCAAAACTTGTTTTCCCGTGCATGAAGTTAATCCAGCTGGCTCAAAAGTCGCCACAAGTACTGGAAAACAACAGGTAGGTATTCAACATGATGAGTAATACCTATGCTTTCGATTGGCTTGTACCAGTCAATGGGGCAGGTCCTGGCACTATTCCTGGTACGAGCATCCTCTGGTCGCAATCCAATCACCAAAAATGTCAACTGCCTCTAGCAAAAGAAAAAGGAAAAGGGAAAAGAGAGGGTTCAACAGCGCTTGTTCTTGAACTCGAAAGGCAAAAATGTGATTCCGCCCGGGATTGAACCGGGGACCTTCTCGGTGTTAACGAGATGCCATAACCAACTAGACCACAGAACCAACTGTTTTTGTTGAAGACTACTGAGCGTTTTGAGGTAAATAAAGGCTTTGCAAAGTGGATTGATCCAAGGTTTAAGCTCTTCACTTGGTGGGGTTACTCATTAAGTGGGGCGCTAACCAGTGCATGTCCTCTCTCTAGGGTAGACAAAAGAGGATAATGGTTGGAGGCAACAATATCAATATGGGCAAAGTGGCATGTATATTGTTATCCCGATATGTAGGTGGTCGTTGTTTATTGGTCTATCTGGGTCCGGTTCTCGTGTGTTTCGGTGAGGCAGATGAGTCTAGGCAAGGAAAATCGCCTGCTCACGGCCTGACTCGTACATCTTTGTGCGTCATTCGAGAAGCATGTTCTTACATTACCCTCGTATCATCTTACAAAACGACAGGACGTAGGGTCTCACACGAGCAACACATGAGTTGGGTATCTCGTCATTTAGCCCTGTACCCTCTATATAATACAGACCCCGAATCATGTATACTGCTGGCTTGACGTGCCATCGTAACCAACGCCATGTCTGCATTTTTCATATTGTACATTCATGATACACTTAGCATAACCAATTGAATGGATGTCCTTTCATTTCCCGCTCTTCCCAAATAGAGCAGAAAGGTAGTCTCCGAATGTTGAGTTGCCGTCTGCCTGTCGCTTTTGTCGCTCCTCCTTCTGCGTGTCCCAAATCTGCTGCACCTGGGTGGCAACCTCTGATTTGGCCTGGAGATCTCCTCGCAGGGCGGCCTCTTCCAAAGCTCGCTCTTCGGCTGGTAATTTGTCCAGCTGATCTTTCCACTGCTGCTGCAAGTTATCGTGGGGGGTAACTGCGTTGGGCTTCGTCTTAGGAACTGCAGGCTCAAAGACAGGGGCCGGAAGACCTTCCTCCTTGGCCTTTTCCACAGCTGCCTCATGTTCGATCATTCGTTGAAAAAGCCGGTCGGCATGCATCTGAATATCCTCCTCCACCACTGCGGATCTTCCGGATACTGAACCATAACCTAAGGCACGGAGAAATCGCTATGAGGATCGTTAGGGAACATTTGTTCTTAGGCACTGCAGATATATCCAATATAAACTTACCGATTGCATGGTGTAGCACCTTTCAAACTTCCGCACCTGATGTCGACACATCTGTAATTGGTCTTCCCAGCTGCCATGCTTCATGCAGTTTACCCATTCTTCCTGAGACTCGGCACAGTTCTCCAGCGCCGCTCGTCCGATAGCCTCCTTTCGCGCCTTGTATCCTTCTAGAACGCCCATGAGCTTGTCATGGTCACTGGCTGTTTCGGCCTCAATATCGGCAAGTGGGCGGTACGTCTTCCAGAGGTCGGCATATCGGCCGTCTTGGTATAGGCTGGCCCTGGGGACAGAGGACCCAGGGGCGCCCGACGTCGTATCCGCGACGCTAAAATCGCCCTGTGTCTGTGATCGCGGAGGGGCCGTAGACTCTGCGGGTTGATTTGCGGCGTACTTGACGGGGGATTCTTTTTCGAGGAATTCGCGAAGCTTGGGGTCGAGTTTTCCGAGCGGGTCGTCCGATTTGTCGGTGCCAAGGACCGACGAGAGCCAACCCATCTCGTCGGATGCAAATATGCAAGTCCTACAGAATAGAAGTGACGCACAGCTTGAATTGAGGCGTCGCCGTCAATCTTGGAACCCTTAGTCTTATGGAAAGGCAGAAAGTCGGATGGGTCCGCCAATTTCGCCCAGTGCTTAAAATAGAACACACTGTAAAAGACACTGTATAAAATGATTTTGATGTCTCCTACAGAGAGGTACGCGCACTTGATTACCTTTTGCGATGATTTAAATGGGCGTAAGATCAATATGATTAATTACTGTAGCATAGGTAGAAAATGGCCATTGAATTACGACTAGTATCACAGGCAGACCCTAGCTGGACTTGGAGCTGCGCATCAACTACATATTGATGAATTGGGAGGCACGATAGAATGCGAGTTCAAAATCACGACAATAGTCACCACTGGAAACCGATCATTTGCGGGACCATGGACGATCAATGACAAGAACATAACCTTGAGACCCTGGAGACCCTTTTTCCTAGCCACATCACGCCCAACTGATCCGTGAACCCCAGATGTATTGACTTCGTGAATCCTTTTATTCGCGATTGCATCTATAGCACAATCATTTGCAAAGCAACTGCCGGTGCCCGACCCTTCAGTCGAAATGTCCCATTCCCACTGATGCTTATCACGCCAAAAATGCCAAAAAGGAGCCCAATTTAGAACTTGCTGAACTTCTTGACCGCCTTGCCAGTTCGGGGCAGCACGCGCAGAACGTTGAAGCGGACCTGTTACATGTTAGCTGGGCTCTTATCTGGGTGTAGCTTTTCGGGTCTCTGCGACGTACAGTCTTGCTGAGGGGTCGGCACTGGCCAACGGTGACCTGGTCACCCTCCTCAACACGGAAAGCGGGGGAGACGTGGGCAGCGAGGTTCTTGTGGCGCTTCTCGTAACGGGAGTACTTGGGGATGAAGTGGAGGTACTCTCTTCGGATGATGACGGTTCGGTGCATCTTGGTGGAAACGACGGTACCGGTCAGGATACGGCCACGGATGGAAACGAGACCGGTGAAGGGGCACTTCTTGTCTGCAGAGTGAAACTGGTCAGCAATGGTCTTCCTTTGAAATGCCCGACCCAACATGTCGCCTTCTCTGGGCAGTTTCCAAGCTCCCGACTACTCCCCACTCGTTCGCTGTCCAGAACCGTAACAAAATTTCGCCATGTCGCACGTACCGATGTAGCTGCCCTCAATGGCGTTCTTGGGGGTTCGGAAACCCAGACCGACGTCCTTGTACCATCGTCGGCCACCCTTGCCCGGTCGGGAGGTCTTGGTTCGGATCTTCGAGTTCTGGAAGATGTGAGGCTGCTTCTGGAAAGCACGCTCCGACTGGACGGTCAACTCGGTCGCCCTGAGCTAAGGTTAGCGACGAGATTATTTCGAATATCGCAGATCGATCGGTTTGGAGACTGACATCTTGAATTATCCTCGGGCAGGTACCGTTACGAGAGGGCGTGTCGTGGTGAGTGGGTGAGGCGAGGTTGAGATTGGCTACTCAGGGCAGTTTTGCGCAGATGGAAAAGTAGGGCAACCGCGCACCAATTTTTTGAGTGCACTTTCCGATCTTAGGGCTTGCAAAATTTGGCTTGGTTGCGTAGCCGAGCGCTTGATTGGCTGGGGTGATTTCGCGTCACGTGCTACACTTTGTGGCCAAACCACGTGATCGGGCGTCGAGCACATGCCGCGGTGGGTGACATCAAGCTTGGTAAAGTGGGTCTTAGACCCTGTTGCTTGCCGCCAAAGTAAACAAACAGTGATGGGTCGCGATATAGACTCCAACCCACTACTATCGCCGCGCGGGGAGCTGGTCTGTCACGACAAGTTCGCACAACACCCCCAGAATGGCGCCCCCAGCTGAAACCACGATGCCGGCAACACGGCGCACGCGACAATCAATCAGTTCACATACAGATCTGCGCAGGGCGATGGAGAAGGATAATGCGACGGTCGACGTGGCAAGCACTCTGGCAGCCAGTCGCAAGAAGTCAAGGAGCAAGAGCCTAGGGCCTGGAGGCCTGGATGCCCTCCGACAAGGTAGCGGTAATCGTCGCGCAGTAAGAAGGCAATAATCCTAATGTTTTGTGCAGCATCTAACTCGACTCAGTCTCTCGCAGCGCCCTCGAAGCCCCCGCGATCTATTCTCAAGCCAACCATTTCATCACTTCCGGAGATTCCCCCGATGAAGTCCAAGGAGCAGGACTTGATCGACTTGGGAGGTCCTACCAAAGAACCCCCCGTCAGCAACCCGATGGGCGGGGAACTCAATGGATCCAAGGTTGCCGTTCGAACAGAGGAGGAACAACAGGCTGCGGCGAGGGCACGAGAGGAGCGCGAACGTCGCGACGCTCGTCGAAAATCCCTGGCTAATCGCCGAGTGTCCTTCGCTGCCGAGGCGACGCTGCACACTTTCCACGAGATTGAATATAAGCAGGACTCAACGTCATCGAGTAATTCAACAAGACGAAATTCTGGCTATGGACAGTCACGAAACTCCGAGGAAGAAGAAGATGAAGATGCTGCGCAGGGAAAGCGACGGAGGAGCTCGGGACTCCCGCCTCTCAACTTCCATGACTCCGATGACGATACCAATGCTTCATCAGTCTACAGCGATGATTCAGCCGATGCGGTCGAAGAGGTCAATGATGTCGAGGAAGAAGACGAGGACTCGAATAGCGACTCTGATGATGGGACGATGATGACAATCGACACAGAGGAGGTTACTGGGACTACGGCTGCATCGGATAGGTCGATCGACCAAACCGGGGACTCCTCCACACTCGATGAGGCCCTAAGGCTCGCCGCCCGGCGAGCTGGCACACAGCGCCTCGGAGACGACGATAGTGACGAGGACTTCGATGATGGCGAAGAGTTCATTCCCTCTTTTGGATGGGGAAGCCAAGGAAACAAGCAGAATGTTGCAGCGCCAGACCAAGAAAATCAACACCCACCACAACAGGCACAGGCCCAGCCACAAGAGCAACCAACCAACGAAGAGACAGACATGGATATGGAAATGGACATGGACATGGACATGACTCGAGCGGTTGGTGGTATAATTAAACCTGCTGCCACCCAAGCTATCGAACCCGAAGAAGAGATGTCTATGGACGTAACCCGGGTGCTTGGTGGTATTATTTCCCAAGCTAAACAACAGTCTGCTGGTGCTCTTGTCGTGGTAGACCAAGAAGAAGAAGAAGGAGAAGATGATGCCCCTATGGAGGAGGCAACCATGGAATTTACTACTGCCATTGGTGGTATTCATCGACCTGCGCTGGACCAGGGAAACGATTCAGATAGCAACGAGGACATGTCAATGGAGTTTACGACCGTGATGGGCGGTGTGCTGTCTCAACAAAAGAGGAAAAGTCTCGCAGCTGCCCGAAGGCACACGCTCAGTAAAAAGCAGGATCCTGAGACGGATGAAACGGCAATGGATATGGATATGGAAATGACTCTTGGAGTTGGTCGAATCCTCCCTTCCACTCGTGACGACGACGACGCCAATGAGGATGAAGACGATGGTGGCGCAGATGCTACCATGGGAATGGAAATGACGACTGCAATCGGTGGAATCATCAACAACGCAGTGAATGGCTCGCGCAGTTTGGGGAAACAGATTATGGAGCAGGAAGCTGATACTCCGGGTAGCCCTGTCAAGGCGGCTATAGCTACTGTCAGGCGAGCTTCTCTTGAGAAGCAGCATGTGACATCGGCAGCCCCAGAAGCATCTTTAGAGACCACTAGTCCTGGCCTGTCAGCTTTCCGTGGGAATGGCCTGCGACAGAGCATTGACTTTCTTGATTCATCACCACTCAGGACTCCAGCTTCTGCCAAGTCTGTGGCAACACCGCAATCTATCCGCAGCAAGACCAAGACCCCATCCCCCATCAAACTTGCGACACCCCAGGCCGGTTCAGCATCCTCAGTCAAGGCTACTCCAAGGTCAGCAACGCGAGCGTCGCGATCTGCGTCCCCCAAAAGGCCGAATGCGACGAGGTCCACTACCCGAACCCCCTCACCAGTGAAGTCCAGTCCAAGGAAGAGTCTCTTCCAGCAAAATGGCTCAGCTGGGAAGAAAACACCAACGGTCGTTCTGACACCCCAGTCACGCAGACTTTCCGGCCTGGGTGCTGACCGCGCCGGACTCGGATCCCCCCAAGTTGCGGCCTTGTTTGATCGAAGAGGCTCTATTGGTGATGTGGCCAGGGAATTTGTTCCAGGCGGAAAGGGCGTTTCGTTTCAGGACCCTAAGGAAATTGAAGATGAAGTGGACAGAGAGCGCCAAGATGAGGACGACAAGGAGAACCGACGCAAGATACTTGAACGCGAAGCAGATGGCTCTCAAGATGAGAGGGAAGCTACTCTTAACTTGAGGGAGATGATTGACAACATGAGCCCGAAACGTAACCCTTTGAGAGGCCGAAAGAGCCTCCATGTTGGCAGCGCTAAAGGACTTCTTGGGAAGAGACCCAATGAACTGGATGAAGAGGAGGACGACGAAGAGAACGATGGGGTAAAGAGGCTTAAGGGGCATCAGGGTAGCCCTGTCAAAAACCTCACGTTGCAGCCGCCGTCCAAAGCTGAGACCACCGGCCGTATCACGAATTCTGTACGAAAGAGTCTCCAGCCAAACGGCAACAACTCCACGCCAACATTATCCTCGCCTGTGAGAGCAAGCACGGCGACAACCCCTAAGAATCAAGGCCGTTTCAAAGATGTCCACGATGATCATACAGGGCATTCCGTGAACTTTGCAGAGTCAACCGTCAAGGACGCCGGCAAACTCGATGACGAGGCTGACGAGGAGCGCATCCATCTCCAAGACTTCTTGAACATGGCTTCTATTCGTTTCATGGAACTGACAACTACGAAACGCCGCCAGACGGTTGGACCTGGAGCTCTGCCAGGATTCTCTGCAGACGGTGACGAAGACCTGTCTCTTGAGCGCTGTGTTGTCGCCGGCGCTTGTACTGTACCCATGCTTGAGCTGTACCAACACTCCTGCCGGGAGTTGAAGAAATATATCTCCGAAGGCCGACGGATGGTTAAGGAGATTGAGGCTGACACTTTTGAAGAAAATCCCCCTCTTTTCAGAGAGTACATGGCGGCTACCCCTGATGTCAAGGCTGTCATGGATACCCAATTCAAAAACGTCAAGACTTATTCCCGACTTCTAAGCAAGGCTATGTGGTATGAATGGCGTATGAAACTGCAAGATGGGCTGAAGGAGGGTCTTCTGCGAATTGACGAAGGCATGGATGTTGACAAGGAGATCCTTGAGAAGCAGAAGGCTCTCCTTGAATCCGTTGTGCCGTCGATTCAAGCCCGCTATGACTCGCTTGTGGAGGAGAGCGCCAACCTTGAAGAAGTCGCACAGGAACTCGCTGATTGCGATCCTGCCGAGCTTGAGTCTGCACGTGAGGAGCTTTCTTCATTGGATGTGGACATTGAACGCAAGAAGAAGCTCGTCGCACGGCTTCGCGAGGAGTTCCAATCATCAGAAGCTGACGTTGAATTATTGACCACCAAGAAGAAGGAATATCTTGAAGACATAAGAGAGTCAGAAAAGGTCCGCGAAGAATGTCGTGGCTGGACCAGCACTGAGGTCAATAGTCTCAAAGGTATGTTTATTTCGTCTGGACTTTTTTATATGCCTAGCTAATTTGCAATAGCTCGTGCCGATGCCATCGAGAGAGAGCATGGTTGGTCTGTGACTGGAATATCTGGCACAACACTATCAATGGCATACAGGCGGGAAATTGAAATAGTATTTGATGCTGCATCGTTCAAAACACACAAACCAAACTCGAAGATTGATCTCTGGTACATTGCCGACACTAGAGAACGCGACCCAGTGTCAAAGACAGCAGAGAAGGAATTTTTTCTTCAGTGTATTCGAGACCATGTTCGAGCCCTCCCCCAAAGCCGGACCGAAACGTCTCATCTTCTCAGCATAGTTAAGGCTGCTTGGGACAAGGCAAACTACGTCTCCTCTCAAATCAGCCGCCTTAACGTCACTTTTCCAACGACGGTAGAGAAAGTATCGGATGCCAGTGTGGCAGTGACGAGCTCGCTGCTGCTGGTTCCCTTGGAGACCCGAGTGGAAACTACGTTGCGCCTTAGTGGTGAAAGTGGCCCTGACGGGCTCAACATGGCCATCGCACCGGAAGCCAAAGTGGTGTATGGCGAACATTTCAATGTCGCTAAGGTGGGCGATTTCTTGGCCACCAGGATTGGCAAACATGCCGGTGGGACTGAGGAGGAGTGGAGCGATATAATGGTTGAGCTGCATGGCAGGCTAATTGCAAGGGGGAGGAGGTAGAGCAATCGTATTTGTATTCAATGCGACAATGACTAACGACGTGCTGGGATCATCTTTGGCTTTGGAGGGGCAACGGCGTTGACGGAGGGAAGATACCTTGTTTGTATATATATGACATTTAGACAACCTGATCCAGGGCGTGAATACCATGGACGTGAACATGACTTGCAGACATTGAAAATACCACGTGTGACGCAGGGGAAACTTGGCCATCTATTACGTCCATATATGGGTCACTGACATGTGGATGGCTGATTTTGTTTGTTTGCGAGACCTTGGATTTTTGGCCTGTTCTGCGGCTGACTGCAGCTCTGCAACAGTGGCGGTGTTCATTGTTTGTTCACAGTCTGAACAAACAAACATAACATCGACAATGAAACAAACGACTTTGTGTGACAATGGGCCTGATGTGACTTGGTATTAATTTTCTGCTCCCACTTGTGCGTTTCCCTTCCACACTTCGTGAACCTCAATCTTCAACGTCACTCACTTTTACTTCCACTTCTCGCATCATACCACGGCTGCTTATTCCATATTTTTCACATAAAGTTGAACTATACAACACGAGATCAGGACTCTCATCGGCCTATTTCTGATTCCTGGTGGGCCTGAAGGAAGCATGTATTCCATTTGCAACCTTGTGGTCGTGACCATCGCAGACTTCATCTCCTGTGATGCCAACATCAAAAGCTTCCTTGGCGAAGACTACAATAACATAATATTTGCGTTGGGAATTCCTGTTTTGTCGGGACTTTATCGTATCGCCTGGACCGTTTGGTGCGCCAATTGGATGATCTGGTGTCTTGTTTTGGCCCTTTCCTTTCGCCAGGTGGCTTTGTATCTCAGACTCGATCCTTGGACCCTTATTATCGCCTGGTTGCTATTTTTTCAGTCTCAAAAGCCATGGAATTTCGACTTTGATAGCCTGAAGAAACGGAATCACTTTGTTCTCGACGACCTCTGCCAAGGATTCGCTCTTCTTCTTGCACAGGTCGTATTGTTTTCTCTCACTCAAGCACCAAAGAAGATCCAAGAAGGCATGCTTTGCCTTGAAAACTATATAAGATCAAATTTGGACCTTGAACTTTCTTTCCCCGATGTTTGGATAGAATGTAACTCGCCTGCCACCGCTGGTTCCAGAGCCGACGCCGAAACGAAACACCTTCTGGAAGCGGAGTATAATGCACGCAGTCGACGACGACGCTGGAAAAATGAGCCTAGACTGAGCTCATCCAGTATATCCGACACCAATTTGCCCAGGATCAGTAGACTTCGTCCTATAATACCTAGAAAACAGGAGTCAAAATCTTTTCGTCAGGGCTCAAGCAAGACTGCACAACTTCGAGAAGAATTCGGTTACAGCACAGCCGACGCTTCCACCCAGACCGAATACATCACTTGTGAGCATTGCAATGGTAAAAACGGCGAGACCGACTTTTTGGAGTTCACCCCTCGACAAGAAAATCTTGACGCGGTTTCTGGTCAGCTACTTGCTTTGGCAGTTGCCACGGACGAGACCGGGCCCAAGCCTGTGGCTATTGAGCATGCAGAGGAAGAGATTGAAGAAATTTCCACTGGTACCTATTGGAATTCCTGCCCGGGAACCGGCCTCAAAGATGAGCAAATCATAGATGAGACATATCTACCCGCAAACTTGATGCCAGAGCCCGATGTTACCTCTGAGATCCAATCTTCACTTGCAGTCACTGAATATAAAGATGAGGTTTTAAAAGAAGACCAAATCAGCGCTGAGTCGTTTGGAAATGAAGAGCCTATTCAGCAAACAGTCCGACAAGACACCCAGGAAGACATGCCATTATATACTTTCCATGGCGACCCCCAAGATACCCGTCGATATAGCTGGCAGGAAGACCAAATTGGGGCGTATAGCGAAATATCCGTTCCTAAAGTTGATTTGGATATTCAAATAGCCCCTGATATCTCCCCCGCCGAAATCCCAGAAGCTGCACAGATCCTGGAGGAGAGTTCGACAAGAAATGACCAACAGGTCATTACTTATATCAGCCCCCAGCATGAACCAGCAGTATTTACGAATGCCCCTTTGTTCACCTTTAAAGCCAACGATGACACCACTGGGCCCTTGACTGTTGATCAGGAGCGAACTGAAGCTTTCGGTATTGAAAGGCAAATTGATAGTAGCCCAGAGAGTGATGATGCAATGTCATTCTGCCATGAGCTATGTTCTGACGACCATGAACTTGATAATGAGCCTTTGAAATATGACCCAGACGAGCTCAATGCTAAACTCATCGCCGCTAGCGAGCAGAGCGAAGCCTTGACAAACCTATCCCATCCGGCTGGTAACCTCAATGATCCGATGCTTCCTGGGTCCGGCCAATGCACTGTCCCGCCAAGTATCGTGATGAATCTCGAATCAAACTCCTTCGATCTTGATGAGCCAATGGAGTGTGATGTTTCAGGTTCACCAAGAGACGTACACATGACTTCGGGTTCAGAACCGGATACGGCTGAAATGAGTATTCAAGACGTACAAATGAATGACAATGACGCGGAAGGGACCCATAATATTATAGGTCTGGATAGGTCTCTTCAGCCTCAATTTCAACACGATGCTGAAGTCAATATGTTGGAAACAACCAACACCCACCTGCCGCTCCACGAATCTTCTGCTAGTGCACCGCCTCAGTCTATAACAACCGACCAACAAACCGACCAATTGGATACAGATTTATGGGATGAGTTTCGAAAGATAGAGGAGCGTGAGCTTAATGAAAAGGGGTCGCTGAATTTGGGCCCAGCGGCTAAGCCTCCTTCATTTTCCTTCACTTTCTCGGTACCCTCCTTGTCAGGCCCAGGACACGTTACTCCTGAAACCAACCCCGGTGCTATTTTTACAGCGTTAGACATGACTAGCGGACAGAACTTGAACGAACCTGACCGCGAGGCTCCAGGACAGAGCGTTGAGGAAACTAGGTGCAGTACGAAGGAAGAGATTGATGCCCGAGTTAAGCTGGTCGGAAAAAGCCGTCGAGCTCGCCAAGCTGCGAGACAGCCAGGGATCCAGACGCAGATGCAGGGCCTATCTGTCGATCAGACATTTGATACGGTTGAGGATCGCTTACTTCTTGTAAAGCAAGCGATGGAAAGTTTGGAAGAGACCGAGGATGCCGCTGAAACGTCGTTGGGAAAAGTGCAGCATGTCCATGATGAGGGAGGGACCCTGAGCAGGGTTTCTGATATGCCTCATCAACCCCAGGCAAGTGGATGCTGTGAAGAACCTGAAGATAAAAAAGGTAAAGGTAAAGAATTGACCGAAGCCAGACTCGGAGAACCTTCCGAAATGGTATTAGTTGGTTCTGAGGAAGGTAATGAAGCCATCCCACAGAATGAGCCTTCCCCAGACATCTCACCAGTGCGGGTTGGAAATATGCTGCTTCCAGGCGGAAACCATCGCGTCTTAGATTCCTCAGATCCTTTACTTAACGACCTATGCGTTCAACCTTACCCATCCATTGGCTCCGATATTGGTATTGGAGGAGAAAACCCAGTTGACAACGTTCCTGTAACCTCGGAATCTGGTCACGCAGAACAAGCCCCAGTCACACCTGGAGATAACCAGGCCGGAAGTTCTACAACAGAATCTTCACAGCCCCGATCTAACCAAGAGACGGCTTCAAATACCATGTCGGACCTCCAGAAAAGGGAGCTGGCTAGGCTGGTAAGGAAGTATGCTAAGAAGCCTAGAAAACCGGTATCGCCGTTCCATCCTCGACGTTGAATACCCATGAAACATTTCTCAACACCAGGCGGTCCCTTGAGTAGTGGGAGGACAGAAACACTACCAGAGACGAGTGTAGGGTAATCCTCCTTTTTGGAAGCCGAAGCCAGCTCTGAAAATCCATCCCGCAAGCGACCGTTGTCAGACACTGCAAGGAAGCTGGACAAGAAGAAGAGCAGGCTGGGTGAGCCTAGCTTGTAAATTGCAAAATCCATTGGTTCATGAACGATATGATTTTGAGGACGCGTCATGACGAGTTTAATGCACCAGGAAATGAACCAATCGCCGAGTGTTTTCTTTGTACTGTTACAGTGCTGAGAAAAGAACAGTTCTAGATACCCAGGATATCCTTAAGAAGTTCAGTAAATGCACAGCGAGTTTCATCTATTCTTGACCTTCATCCAACCACTCACTGCTCGCCGAGGGGAATCCTTTCCTTCAGCAGACGCCTCCTTGGCAGCATTGCTGGCATTGCTTGCGTTTTCTAGCCCATCCTCAACCTTCCACGCATCATCATCTAGCACCTCCCAATCAGGCGCTGGCGCCTCACTGATAAGCTTTTTCTTCAGCCTATCCGCAAGCTTTATGGGCCCAGGTAGCTTGAAGTTCTTGGTAAACTCTGTACCCTCGGCACCGCCAAGAAAATAGAAGGTGGTGCCATGTGAGAAACGGCCCATCCAATTGGTTTGATTGTCGTTATCCTCAGCATCCGTGCTGGCATTCTTGGAGGCAGAAGGAACGGGGAACAGGCTTCCGCCGTTTGTCTGTTGGCTGATAAGGAGGTTGTACAGATTGCGACCCATATTGCAAATATCTTCAAAATATGTCCTATCGCCGATGGGAACGCCTTGAGTGCTGCAAGCCCACGAAATGTCATACGCGAGTAATGTAACACCCTCAATAAAGTATGAAAATGTGGCAGGGTCTTCCTTAGCAAGCTGGGGCAGAGGTTTATCAATGAACAGGGGTCTTGGGCGAGGAACATGCTGTGAATCCGGCGACTTAGAGTCGGAGGTGGGAGTAGAAATGCCCGTCTGAACAGGGAAGCTAGGATCGCCGTACTTGTAGGAGCTACTGATGGTAAATATGGTTGGCCGTGGATAATCTCGATGGGGAAGAGTGATAGCTGCCGGGAGGCGTATAGCGAGATAATGAGAGCTGAGCATAAGAATATGAGCGATATGGGCCAAAGAGGTTGATATGAGCTCAGGTGATAAGGCTGGAAATATGTTAGCATAGGCACCCACAGCCGTCGGCATTCAACATACAGTTCATGTTAGTGAGGTCAATCACCGGGTGACCTCCGAGAGAATACTCATAGCGATTTGGAGATCCCTTCTTCACACGTTTCAGCCCATACAGCCGTGCAGCTTCCATGCACAAAAAGGCGCGAGTGCCAGACATGTCTTCTGCGGTCTGAGACCAGCGGTATTTCAACATGTTGGTCGCCTTTTCGACCTCCTTCTGCTGTCTGGCCCTTCGTTCCGTCAAACCATCGGAAACGGCTGCGATGTCGGATTTGCGGCGGGAAATGATGGCTTTTCTGGCCTTGATTTCATCTCTTGCTGCTTCGATATCCTTTCTGAGCTTATCAGCGGCGGCTAGGATCTGTGTTGTCCTGTCCTCTGCCATCCGTTGCTGGGCTTGGAGCAAGTCCTTGCGGTCCTTGGTCGGGGCCGCAGTGTCTTCAAGTAATTCACTGATTTCCTTTTGGAGAGCCTCATTTTCTAGAAGGCGCTGCAGGTTCTTCATCCGGCCTTCGTATATCTGGTTCCTGGCATCAACGGCGCAAAGAAAGGGGAGGCGTTTGCTATCATGGCTGCGGTTGCAGATGTCACACTCCATCTTGGAGTTATTGGACGGTTATGTCCGCTGGGTTCTTTTTCTGTGAAATCTTTAACCGGATATCCGGAATGTCTGAGATTGATTTGAAATAGCCGTCTGAGATGAGAGGGCGTTCTTATATGTGACTTGACGCTAGTTGTGTTGAAATGGCAGATGACATCGGAGTTGGATGCGGCGAGTCACGAGGTTGAGGACGGCTAGATGTGGCGCAGACGCATACTCAGCCACATATGGGGGCGTAGGCAGCCATCGCAGATTAGTACACCTCGGGGCCACCTTGGTGGATGGTTGCATTGAACTAGCAACTAAGCCAGGAATGAGATTCATACTTTCATCATTAAACTTCTTTATACCACTGGCATCGCGTTTTGTTAACGACTCACAACCGGAATTGTACCACGTTCAGCCGCTTGTAGAATAAGCAGTTTTGGGGACATTTTGTCGATTTGCTCAACCAGCTGGCGCCGCCGTTCCTCTCTTTACGCAATAACAATCAGGCTTGTTTGACGGTTGCTCGGTCGACAATCGCGAACGTGGCGCACTGTACTCCGTTCATCATTGACAATCATGGCATCACCACAGCCATCTCAGCCTGGTGACGCGAGCCAGAACAACGCACAAGAGCAGGACAACAAACCTGCTGCTGTAGAGAAGGAGGCCGTCATGCCCGACTCACAAAGCAATCCCCACTCCGACGCGAAGACTCCAGAGCCGGGCTTAGACACTCCTAGTACCCCGGGCGCTCTTCCGCCTTTTGATTGGGATGATTTTGAGGCGAGGTACGAGGCGGCTCTGCGTGACGCGGACGAGCACGAGCAGGACATTCTCAAGCAGGCGGACGCCCTTTCAAAAGTGAGCTAGGTACAATACGAGTTCAATCTAAAGACAATTGCTAACAGCTCATAGTACTTTAAGGTTTGGGCCTCTGCTGCCTCGGCTCACGATGATGAACGTGCAGCAAAGCGTCTGCAGACGCGACGGCGGTTTGTAAACTTGTCCGAGGAAAAAATGGAACAAAGGCAACAGCATTGTGAGTCCCGAACGAGCGCTTTGTCTTTTTTTTTTCTACATTCGGCCGCTCCCTACTAATACCGTATTTAGATGATGAGGTTGTCCGGGCATTTGAGAGTGCTCTGGCCCTTCTTCGTTCCAAGTAACGGAATCGCGGTGTGTCGATTACGACACGCCAATCTCCACCCCTTTAGGTGGTAGGAAGGAGAAGGAAACTCAAGCCGCCACAGCCCAAGAGTCTTCTAGACGAAGCAATTCTTCTGCACCCTCTACGGGTGCTTTTGCTCATCATATTCCTTTTTTCGAGGGGGGTTGGTACCTCAGGTCCAGCACGCGAGCGAGGCACGTGACGTAATCCCCAGATCGCATCTGGTCGCGTCTCGCCTACTTTTCTGCCTTTGAGCACTCTTGCCGCAGTCTCTCCACGACATGCCCGTGTCGCTTCACCCCAGACATGACCAAGACGGACTATGTAGGCACTGCGACCAAATGCAACATACCTGACGTTTCTAAGGTTTGTTCGCCTTTTCTTAACCAAGCACCTCGTACTGACGTGTTTGTTAGGACGATTTGTTCGCCTTTCATTTGGCGCACTTCTCTCAGGATGCCGTTCACTCATTTGGGAACACTTTCATAAACCCTGGTAGTGAACAGCAATCTTACGGCAGTGCGGATTATGAAGATTGGGAAGAGGATGACCTGGGTTATTACGAAGATGGCGTCAAGCGCACTTTAACAGATGAGCAAATCGAAATCTTCCGCCACTCAGAACTCGAGGCGCATCGCAGGGAGCTGGAGAAGAGAGTAGACTCTAAAAACACTTCACCATCAGACGATGCAATGGAGCTGTGCGATGAAAGTTCGACCCCAACGGCACTTGCTAGTGCTGATTCGAACCCTGCATCTTCTTCCCACAGTGGCAAGAAGAAAAAGAAGAAGAAAGGCGTGAAGCGTGCGCGACCTGAGCCCAAACCAGACCTGCGAAAGCGGACCTGGGATGTCGTGGAAAAAGGGCTAGATACGCTTGATTACGACTAAGCGCCTTTTCATATACACGAGCACCTGTCAGTCCCGGTGCAACCCTGAGATGGGTACGAAATTACCAAAAGCAGGTCACATGAATCGGATGGACTGAGGCAACTGAAGCGAGGGTGAGTTGAATGCTTTCTTTTTCAAATCGTCTCATCATGATGAAAACCTTTCGTATCGTCATCCTTAGTCGGATCAAGACTGGAGACAGACGATCCATCAGCCTCGGCTGCTGGTGATGTCTTTGCAGTTTTGACATGTCGAACAATTAATCTTCTCTCTGAGAGTATGAGATGTCACATGATCATGTTGCCTGGTTTGACAAGTTGAGATGTTGACGGGTTCGTTTAAATAGGTGCCGCATGAGACGGTATGGTGTCGGTAAGCTGCAAACAACATAGGACCGGCTCATGAGTGGTGAATTTGCAAGTATGCAAGACACGAAACAAGACCATGTTGCTGGCTGGAATTTACCACACTTTGTTTTGGCACTGATCAAGTGCTAAAACTGATACCTGCAGTCTTCTTTGTGCATTCCTACCACTTGTCAACCGTGACTGAAGGGCTGGAAGGTTAGCCATCATTGAGAGGTTCCAGATTGTTGTATGTGGGGGTTTATGCACGCTGTTGGTGGTGAGAGGGATAGATTGAGGCTGGGATTGGCGAAGGGAGAGGACGAAGAATATATAGGAAAATGAATACCCTGCGGATTTTCTTTCGCAAGCTGTGTTGTTTCTAGAGAATTCCCAGGTCTTTGATATAGCATGCCATTGGGGCAAGGGTGCCATTGTCATATCCATCACATCCACGGCTCACATTCCTAATTCCTAATTCCTTGGTTGTTGCTGTTGGCGGGTGGCTGTCTGCTGATCTGATCTGTGCGGAGTGCAGGTGGCTTATCGCCCGGCAGCCGATAAGACTAGACATCCAATCGTAGACCTGGTATCACGTCAATAGTGGGTCTTGTTGGTGCTCACTGGGAACATCCCACCAGCCTGAGGGTGGGTTTTCTGGCGCCCGTCACCCACCGCAAACCACACCAAAGCAAACCAAATCCTCCCTCGGGCGAAGGCCATATTCGTCCAGCCTTCTTCTCCTCCCAGCCTCACGACCGACTTTTCTCTCCACCATCGCATCGCGCTCACGCTGCGCCCGTCACCCGTCCCTCGATAACTTTACACACCCACACATCGTTGCGCGTCGCTCTCCTGCGACGCCCTCTCCGTCCTTCGCCATGGCGCGGGTCTACGCCGAAGTCAACCAGAACATGCCCCGCAGTTACTGGGACTATGACAGCGTCAACATCAGTCGGTGTGCCCTCGCTCTCGCTGCTCTTCTCGCCCTGCTAACCGGTTTCCCCAGGCTGGGGTGTCCTCGAGAACTACGAGGTCGTTCGAAAGATCGGTAAATGCCCACAAGTTCCGCCTTCCGGCCTGAGTTATTAACCCTATGGTATTTAGGCCGTGGCAAGTATTCAGAGGTTTTCGAGGGTATCAACATCGTGAACTACCAGAAATGTGTCGTCAAGGTCCTTAAGCCTGTTAAGAAGAAGAAGATTAAGCGTGAAATCAAGATTCTGCAGAATCTTGCTGGCGGCCCCAATGTTGTTGCCCTTCTCGATGTTGTCCGAGATTCTCAGGTTTGTACACCTTTCTTCGAGGCGTCTATTCCTACTCTCTGCATCGTAACCGTGCAATTTTCTGACAAGTTCTCCCTCGAGATAGAGCAAGACACCATCCCTCATCTTCGAGCATGTCAACAACACCGATTTCCGAAGCCTCTACCCCAAATTTAACGACATCGACGTCCGATACTACATCTTTGAGCTCCTTAAGGCTCTTGACTTCTGCCACAGCAAGGGCATCATGCACCGAGATGTGAAGCCTCACAACGTCATGATTGATCATGAGAACCGCAAGGTTCGTTCTCCTATTTTTTATTTTCCTTCTTCGGATCCACTGACTTGCTACAGCTTCGTCTTATTGATTGGGGTCTGGCTGAATTCTATCACCCAGGCACCGAGTATAATGTCCGTGTGGCATCTCGATACTTCAAAGGCCCTGAGCTGTTGGTTGATTTCCAGGAGTACGACTACAGCCTTGACATGTGGAGCCTTGGCGCCATGTTTGCCTCTATGATCTTCCGCAAGGAGCCATTCTTCCACGGCAACAGCAATGCCGATCAGTTGGTCAAGATTGCCAAGGTGCTCGGTACTGACGATCTTTTCGACTACCTTGACAAGTATGAAATTGAACTGGATGCTCAGTACGATGATATCCTCGGCCGATTCCAGAAGAAGCCTTGGCATAGCTTCGTCAGCTCCGAGAACCAGCGATTCGTCTCTAACGAAGCAATCGACTTCCTTGATAAGCTGCTGCGATACGACCACCAGGTTCGTTATTTCTTTCCCTTTGCCCAGTGTAGCCTTTCTAACCAGCACCCAGGAACGCTTGACTGCGAAGGAGGCCCAGGCTCACCCCTACTTTGACCCTGTTCGTGACCCCGAGGTCTTCAAGGAGCACCTCGCCAACGCCAACGGTGCCGCAAACAAGCCCTGAGACTCTGGAATCCTTCGCCCGATGCATATCATACGTGATTTCCACCCTTCCGGCATCTACCTTTACCCATGATACCCGAGACCGGCGGAACGACTCTTGTCGGTTTCCTACCTTTGATAGGATTACCGTGCTAGAAAAGAGATGAAAGCACTTGTCTTTCCTGCCCCTCCTTTGTGACAGCGTCTGGCTTTTAACAGCCTGGATGCGATACTACCGCGGTTTCAAACTTGAGTGATGAATTTACTGTACCAAAGTCAAAATGGCTCTCTGATGTCGTCATGGGAACCTCGGATTCCGTGACTTCGAAGTGGGCGAGGCTCTGCAATAGGAATAGGATAGCGAGGTCTTTGGCGTTCAGGGGTGGAGATCATGATACGTGGGAATGAATGGCCGATGCATGTTTTAAACCACATACATAAAAACTATTTCTACTCTTGAAGTCGGAAGTTCACAGGCAGCCTTGGAGATAGTGGTGTAATCCAGTAGAGTTTGAAAGCTATTATGCCGTGTTACTACTATTTGTTTCTATTCAGGACTGTCCGCTCAGCTCGGTTTCGATGAGTTGATGTCTATTTCCGTATCCATTTACGGACGGTTTCAATTATTGACCCACTTGGGCATCCCAGTATCTATATTGTTCTTCGCAGCATTCCACTTAAGTAGCTGGCTATTTTACAAACAAGTAAAGCAAAAGTCCCGACCACACTGATACCCGTCGACCCCGCATGTCCTTACGGTACCACCTGGCGTCTTGATCACGCTGCTGGGGCTGACGGGGTCATTGATACGTTTCTTAACTGGCGTACGATACACCTCTCTCGTCAAGACGCTTGAGCGCCATGTCTTGCGCGTGGAGGTGCCGGCGCTGCGAGGCCCAAAGGGGCTTGGCCGGAAAGAATGGCTATGGCCGAGTTCATCCAAATCCTTATCGGATTCAGAGTCGGAATCTTGGTTGGAGACGAGAGAGAGCAGAGAACGGCGTGAAGAGGGCGCGCGAGAGGTGTGGATGGCCGTATGAGAGGGCGTTTGAGGTTTCGAGGTGCGGGAGCGGGTCGGCGTAGGTTTTTGGGGCGTATTGGGCGAGGAGTTGACGACATGAGTTTGCTGCTTGGTCGAAGGCGATAAATTTATAGACGGCTCCTCTGCGGTTGGCAGAGTTGGTGCATCTCCCGCACTGCTGATGGAAGCCTCATCATCAGTTGCCGGTATTGGCGTGGGGGATTTGGGTATTATCTGAATTTCAGGCGACTTTTGTTTAACTTCTGGCGCCAGTGTTTCCTCCATGGCTGGAGAACCAGCTTCCGGTGATGCAGGGTCGGCCTGGTGAGTACCGTTTTCTCTTCCCAATTCCATTGTGGATTCGGAGAGCTGAATCGAAGCTCTGGATCTTGATGACCTTGGAGCCTTGGGGGAGCCTTGGTTTCGGTCGGGTGTAGTTTCTTCTGCCTCGCCAGTCGCATTTAGCGGCGATGTGGGATTGGGTGATTTTGGGAGTCTCTGATGAAGCCATTTCATTTCTCTCTTGCAACGTGTTTTAGGTGGACTCGGAATTCTTCTTGGGTCACTAACACTGTGGTTTGGGTCAGGGGTATCTCCTGGCGAATCTAGAGGGCGCTTCCTCGGACGACCGCGAGGTCGCTTCTTTACTGGCTCTGGAGTTGTCTGTGTTTCTAATGGCTCCGCCATCGTGGTATCAGCGGTATCTCCATGAATAGATGCTTCTGGAGTTGGTTTCATGGAATTTCCCACCGGATCCACTGTGAGGGTTCTTTGAAGTACAAGAGGGGCCTCGTCGTCAGATAATGCAAATACGTAGGAATCCTTCTTTTCAGGAGACGCATCAGGACGAGTTGGTTCCTTGGTGAGTTGAGATGATTGGGGTGGCTGAGGCGCACTGCTCACAGGGGGCGTTGCTGAGTCCTGTGAATCTGGGATTATATGGCTTGGGTTGGATTTGGAGGTACCCTCTGGTTTGTTGGGACTTTCCGGTTGCTCAACCGACTTTGACATCGACGAACCCTCATCTCTGTTGGCAAACTCCTCTTCATCAGAGCTGCTGTGCTGTTCGACATCGGTGACAGACTGCTGACTACTCGATTGCTCGGTCGAGTTTTTATCCGCTTCCAACCACGAAATTTTGCCCATATACTCAACTTGTTTCCTGACTCGGCCAGACACCCTCCGGGCCTCATGATCGGAGCTGCTAGCTTTCACTGAATCTTCATTTGCGGTGCTTTTCTCAGTTCCTAGTGGGCTGCTCTGTAGATTATTCACTTTGCGGCCTCGGGATTTTGGAGTTCGACCCTTCCGTTTGGGTGGGCTGTTATCATCTTCTTGCCGAGAGTCCGGGGCCCAAATAGACGTGTCTCCTCTTTGAACAGGAAAATTGTATCTCTCCCCTTTGGGCTTCTCCGGAGATGGCACTGGTGGCAACTGGGGTGGCATGGGTGTATTGTATTGCCCCCAATTTTGTGGTGATTGGATAGATGCGCCCATCTGCCCCCAGGATTGTGGAGGAAGAAGGCCGGCTGCGGCCCAGGGGTTGAGCATAATGGGAAGCGGACTTCCTTGACCGTTTGGAGGTGTTCCGAAGCAGGCGGGAAGAGAAGTAGCACTGCTCATCTGAGGAAGGGCGCTTCCTGGAACTGACCCGAAGGCGGGAATAAAACCCATGAAGAGACTGCCATACAAGTTTGAGAAAAAGTTTGCGGGGTTCCCAACTTGGCCACCTTGTATGTTCTGAGGCAATGCGATAGCTCCAAAGTTGTTGGCTGGTACGATTGCAGTATTTTCCGCAGCCACAATCGGTTCTTTTCGAACAATCTCCTCTTCCTCTTTGTTCTCTGCATTTTGTTCATGATTCCCGGGACTGTCTCCTTTTTTATTGCCGCCATTTGTGTTCTGTTGGAGCTCGTCGTCGTCGTCGTCAGAAAACCCATCGATAAAATCTTCTAGGACAAACCCATCGTCCTCCTCCACGCCGTCGACAGTGCTATCGACGGCGACATCTCCCCATTCTCCCCCAATATCAGCTTCGTGGCGCATGTGACTCAAGTGCCCGTTGTTGACTACAATCTCTCCCGTTTCCATGTCGATCTCGTCGCCAATCCCGTCGAAGTTTTGGCTGTACTTCTCGATAATGTGTGCGAATGTGGCCTGGAACTTTTGGCTGGCCTGCATACGCTTGATGGCCAGCTGATAGCTGTCATCTTCGGGTTCGACGTAGTTGGTCTGCGGAGAGATGTCCTCGTCAGACTCGGATTCGGCGCCAAGCGGGTCGGAGCTGTTGAAGGGCGAGTAGCCCTGCCGGCGTCGCTTAGCCGGTGGCTCCATTGTCGATGGAATGCATGCGCAAGCTAGGGGCGTCAAACGTGGTGGAGGGCCATTGTAGCGGGGTGAAAACGTGGTGAAGCACGTCTTGAGAAAGCGCACCCGTGGTGGGAGGGTTTGACCACTGACGATGGTTGGAGGAGCAACTAGAGGACCCAACGCGAAAGACGCGCTCCAGGGATGTAGGCGCGTAAAGTACGAGCGGCCAGGCCTGAACGATGAGGAGCACAGCGGAAGTATCCCGGCTTCAGTGGCAGGTGGAGCAACTAGGCCCCCTGCCAGGCACCTACGTATGTACCTACTCGAGGAGGCTGTAACGTCACTGCCTTCTGGCCATGCTTGCGGGCGGTGTGGGGCGCAAGCTGCAGTGGCCTAGCTCAACATCATCGCCCGCAGTCCGGTGACCGCTCGCTTTTCATCTCCAATTCTGCCTTTTACTTCAAGACATGCGACAGCCAGTCTCGACATGAACTGCCAGAAGTGTCGCCAGCCCCTCAAGCTGGATAGTTCGCTCGAGGACCTGAATCCCGCTGCTTACGATCTCCTCATTTGTGAGCGCAACATCACGACCCCCGCGACCCCCGCGATCATGATTAACAGTATCAAATAACAGCTTCGTCCTCGCCAGAGACAATCAAAAAGTCACCGGTGCCCCGTGCCCCCGCGCCTCAACCTCAAGAGCAAGCCCGAAGATCGTTTTACGAGAAGATCTCTCAAAATGTCGGCCCACCAGTCTTCAAGCGAAGTCAGGGCGGTCACCCACGAGATGCTACAATGTCCTTCATCTACCTGACCGAGTCGCAGATGGGGGGCCCGCAATCGCAAATACCCGAACAACCGTCGGCGCCACCTAAAGTTCGGCGCGCAAGCTCCAGCAGAGGAAATATGGACGAATCGGACGGGCCCAAGGGAGACGAGATGGACCGAATCAACCGTTTATTCGAGATTATTTCCTCGCGGTCCGATATCGACCATCCCATATGTGTTGAATGTACGGAAATGCTTTTGGACGGTCTACAAAAAAAGCTGGATGTTGCCTCGAGAGAACGGGACTCATATGTTAAGCACCTCAAGGACGTCAAGGCGAACCAGCCCAGCGAGGACGATATGAAGACCCAAGAGGCAACGCTGAAAAAAGCAGAACAGGACAGGGCAACAGCCATGGAGGAGCTAAAGAAGCTGGAGACGGAGAAAGATGCCCTGGATGAAGAGATCGTGGCCCTGGAGGAGGAATCACGCCAACTGGACAAAGAAGAAGAAAAATTTTGGAGAGAACGAAATGCATTTGCAACCAAAATGGCTGATTTCCAGTCAGAGCGGGACAGTGTCAACGCCAAATACCTCAACGACTCGCAACTTCTGGACAAGCTCCAGCGGTCCAACGTATACAACGATACATTTTGCATCAGCCACGACGGCAGCTTTGCAACCATCAACGGGCTACGGTTAGGACGACTATCAAATAAGCCTGTAGACTGGCCTGAAATCAACGCAGCGTGGGGCCACGCACTTCTCCTACTAGTCACAGTAGCAGAAAAGCTTTGCTATAAGTTTGACGGCTATGACCCTCAGCCGATGGGCAGTACATCCAAGATCATCCGTTTCGAGATTGCTAGTCCAGCCTCGAGTCGGCTCGGCGCCCGGGGGATTCAACCCCCGCCCAAGAAGCATGTACTAGAGCTGTACAGCTCAGGTGATATGCCATTAGGGCTCACTTTTATGCACCGAAAGTTCGACAACGCTATGGTAGGATTCTTAGAGTTGGTACGCCAGCTTGGATCATTTGTGCAGCGTCAGACAGAGGAAACAGGCAACCCACTGAGCCTGCCATACAAGATTGACGGGGACAAGATTGGAGATGTAAGCATAAAGTTAGGAATTGCGCAGGATGATGGGTGGACCAAGGCATGTAAGCTGACATTGACTTGCTGCAAGTTCTTGTTAGCACACGCAAGCAATGTAACAGCCAGCGCGCGGAACGCTGCTAATTAACAATGGCAAGGAATGTGTAATTATACGGACATGGAGTTGGGGAAGGACAAGAAAGGGGCGTTTTGGGGGCGACTGATATTCTTGTATGCTACCGCTTATTGCTTGGATGTATTAGTAACCTAAGGGATGTGTGGCCCTCTGAGGGTCGTTCCCTAGGAATGACTAGTAGCCATTAGTCCAGGCCATCTGTAACTATCCAGATGGACTCTGGGTCATGCTTGGTGCTTCAGTCTCCATTTGCAGCATTTCTCTATTATTGAGAACCATCTCTTTACCGAATAGCTTCAGCTTCAAGGGGAAGGATGTTTGATGCGGAATTCTCTGTTGCAAGGCACAAAAAGCTATGCGTATGGATGGGCGAGTTCCAATGAAGAAGTCGGCAATTCAGGAATTTTGAGTATGACAACTATCAATATCCCCCATGCCATCTCCACACCAGACCTGGCCAAATAGTTTGGCATAATCCCGAATATTACTTCAGCCCTTGAGTACTCACAGATATCCGACTAGCAGCCGCGAATTTTCTACGTAATGGTGACGGGTGAGTGTCATAAAAATTGCAACCAAGTGTACAAAGTCAAGTGCTGTATCTCCCTCGGCAAGCATGCCGCATTCGTGAGAAGGGACAGTTGCCATGACCTCATATATTGTACTCTCGGAAGCCCATTTGGTTCCCAATCGGTTTTGGGACATCTTGACCTTGTAACACGCCGGGAGGGTGAGTCAGACCAATCGAGGAAGTCGGTGGGGCTCCGGTAAGGCTCACTCACTCCCGGCGGTCCATGTAAACGAGGCAGCCATGTACATTGGTGCTGCATGGGTATCGTGTTGGTTTGCCGTGATACACCGGTGCTACTCCAACTTGCATTAGCACCTGGCGGAAGGCTGGTTGACCTTTTGAGATATCGGTGTTACGAGGACTTGGCTGAGACAGGGCCGAATGGCCATGCAGTCAGCTTTCATGTGCGACATCAACATGCATCATGGCATTGGTTGCAGGCAACACGCACAACTCTTGCACAGTTACCTGGCAGTTGAAAAGTCGAGCCATCAATTCCTTCTTCACGTTGGGTTCGGCACTGGGCTAAGGGTGGCTTAGGCTGCAGTGGTGGGCAGTGCCGACCAGACTAATGGCGAATAACTGCCGTTCCCCGCAACAGCCACCAAATAGGGCTGAAGTAGTGCCATTCGCAGATGGCCAACACATGGACCAAAGACTGGCTGAGGGGCCTCTTGGCCACCTATGAGGGCTCACATTTGCATCCATAAAGGGCGAACCCCTCTTGAAAGCCACTTCTGCCTTGTGAGGGCCGTCAGGGAGAGACGGAAAGTCCTAGATACCGCCCAGTGCTCACATCCTACATTCCCTAGCGTCGTTTCTGCCTAGGGCTATCTGCAAGAGGCTGAGTGTAGTTACACATTATAGCATCCTAGCTTTAGCCACGGACAGTAACGTATCTCGCCATGGCCATAGGTTACCCGAGAACGGTGGATATAAAGCCCCCCAGCATTTCCATGGGCTTGTTATCACCTTTCCTCTCCTCTATTCTTCTCCCATCTCTGCCATTCTACCATCAAAGTCGTCCAGTCTGCACCACACATGATCATGGAACCCCAAGTACATGAACTCCGTGTCGTTGAAGATGAGGGTTTTGATGATGCCGACTCCGTCGTTAGCTTCGACGAGTTTCGGCCCAGGGAACCTGCTTACAGACGTCGTCCACAACCCAAGCCCATGCTCAGGGTAGATGGGAAGGTCCCTGAAGTTCTATATGTCCTCAAGTACATTGGCTGGGGCGACAAGGTTGTTGAATGTGAGTATAATCCCCCTGCTCAACACCCCCGGAGAAGCATCAGCACTCACACAAACATAGACCGCCAGAGTACCACAGCCTTCAAAGATATCCCCTCATTTAAGGGTGATGCCGACGAAGTAGAGGCCGACGCCCGCATCCCCGAAAAGCCTGTGATCGAAATAGTCACAAAGGTCTTCACCGAAAGGGCAGCCCGACGGCCACGTGTTGGGCGCCGCAATACTGGTGCTCCCGCCCAGCAAGACCGTCCTATCACCGAAGCCTTTGACCAGGTCAGCCTTCATTATGATGATTATTATTCCGACCATGAGGAGGACCTTGAGGCATCTCCTCATGACATTGCCCGTCCATTCATGACCATTCACTCGGAGCATCTCATCAACGCCCTCAAGGCCGTCATTGCCTACTACCCCTATATCAACCTCAACGGCAAGAACGTCGTCATCAGTTCGCCGTACCGCGTCCTCTACCACCACCGTCGCGAGCTTGTCCATTACCGTGACCACCAGCCCGCCACTCATGATGCCGAGTATGCTGCCACCACTGCTAGCCATATCGACATTCTCCTCAACTTCCTCGAAGTTGACCAGGGTGAAAATATTCACAAAGAGGAAGAGCTCCATCGTCTCAAGGAGCCCAAGGCCACGTTTGAGTACTTTTGGCTCCTTCTTAAGCCCGGAGAGGTTATCTACGCGAAGCGTTATGATATCTGGACGCCATATGTCATCAGTAGCATTCACAAGAATCAAAACCCCCCTGGTGCCTTCGGTTCCTACAAAATCAATGCGTGGATGATTGAGTCCAACGGAACAAAGGTCAACCGCTACATGTACAGCTTTAGCGTGTCCCCCTGGCTCGGGGAGCAGGTCATCGCGAGCCTTCCTGTTATTCCCGCTGCCTTTTGGCCCGAAGATCTTGTTGCCCAGGGTGGCCTGACCATGATGGAAAAGTCTATCCAGCTCGGGAAGATGTACTGGGATCTCCTCATACGCCCGACTTACATGGAATACGAGGGTCTTCTTGTCAACTCTGGTATTGGTAACCGCCAATCTCGAGGCCCGACCGGCTTCATGAAGGGTCGCGTCATCTGTGATGCTCCTGGCTTTGACAGCTACTATAGCTTGGGCCCAGACTGCATGCGTGGCATGGCCCGTTATCACCGGCCCCCTTCCTATGATCAACGGTCGGCTCCAGTCAAGGATCATCTCCCACGTAACCTACCTCGGTGTGGATGCACCGCATGTGCCGAGGATCGTTCTGACATGGCAAGCCCCTACCTGAATTTTGAGGATCTGGATCCTCTTAGTGACACGCCTCCTCAGAATGATCTCTTCTACTTCGTCTGTAGCAAGACCATTCCTGGTTTCATTCTTGGTGATCGCCGCTGGGGTCATCTGGAACTCGCCAACCTCAGACCCTTGGTTACCGACAAGGAGGCATTCAAATATCTCGTCCTTGATGACGAAGTCAAGATGACCGTTAAGGCTCTGATTGGAAAGTTTGCCAATGACCTCGGTACGGGAAACGTCGCGCCCTGGGGCAATGACTTTGTCAAGAACAAGGGCGAAGGCCGCATCTTCCTCCTTCACGGTGCCCCTGGCGTCGGAAAGACGTGCACGGCTGAATGTGTGGCTGAGCTGACCAACCGGCCTCTCATCGCCCTTACCAGTGGTGACCTCAGCGTCGACTCATTCAATATCGAGGCAAACCTCAGCTACTTCCTTGAGCTGGGCCAGCGATATGGCGCCCTTGTGCTACTGGACGAAGCCGATGTGTACCTTGAGCGCCGGCGCTCCAAGGACATCTCTCGAAACGGCCTGGTCTCCGTATTCCTGCGCGCCCTCGAGTACTACCGTGGAGTTCTCTTCCTCACCACCAACAGGGTCCAGTGGTTTGACCCGGCCTTTTTGAGTCGAATTCATGTTGCGCTCCATTACAGGAACCTCCGCGACGAGGACCGCGAGCGCATCTGGACCAACAACTTTGATCGTCTCACCCGCGACTCCGACAACCGCATCCACATCTCGGCTGCTGCCCGCGACTTCATCTGGAGCAGCCGCGACGTACGTGGCCTCAGCTGGAACGGCCGCGAGATCCGCAACGCCATGCAGACTGCTCTCGCCCTGGCCGAGAGCGATGCTCAAGAGGAAAACTCGGATCGAATAATCCTCGAGGAGAAGCACCTTCGTGCTGTTGTCAAGATGAGCCGCGGGTTCCGCGACTACATTCAAACCTCTATTCCGGACGGGTGGGAGGAAGAAACTCGTCCCGGCGATGAGTCTCTGGACGACCTCGACAGCGTCCAAGGTTTACACCACCGACGCTTCTAAAAGGCGCAATCTTATCGTAATATTCTGAGGGGTTCTCTTCTACCGTTTTTTATTCTCTCTTTGAAATCGGATGTTGGAAATAGCGAGATTGTCCTGGGCGTAGGGCGATGTGATATAATCTTTGTTGAGAAATTAATAAAATGAAAATTCGGAACAGTAAAAGTGAATGAGTAATTTCAATTCAAATCAGTGATGTCTTGATACAGAATGCTCTATTCTCATGATTAATTGTTCCTTTTCGAAGCCTGCCCTTAGTATGAACTATTTCCGGACCGCAAGTTGGCCATGTTCCTCGCCAGAACTCGCACCGTGAAATTAAACAGCCTTTCAAACTAAACGAAAAATGGAGATATCAGGAAAGTCCAAGGGCCTTTAAAGGCAAGCAATTAGGTCTCAGGTCTTGTAAACTCTTGTCATTCTATTTTACAACTAATAAAATTGATGTTTTTCAACGTAAACAATTTATGAATTTGAAATGACATTTATGTTCCCTGTTCACTATGCGTTATTTCCAAAGATTGTGTTCTTCAGGGTCTCCTTCTCTCCACTACTCTCGCACATGTCGCGGAAGACGCCGTTCTGCTTCCAGAGATCGCGGGGGGAGCCAAATTCAGCAATGCTGCCCTCACTCAGCACCAGAATGCGGTCAAAGTCTGCAATGGTACTGAGACGGTGAGCAATGACAATGAGAGTGCTGTCGTTGAACTCCTCTCGGATGCTGCGCTGGATCAACGCGTCCGTAGCCATGTCGACGGCCGAAGTGGCTTCGTCCAGGACCATAATCTTGGGCCGGGCAACAATGGCGCGGGCAAGGCAGAGCAGCTGGCGTTGACCTTGAGATAGGTTGCCGCCAGATTCTGAAATGGGACTGGAAAGGTCCTGGAAGATGTTGACGTTTTTGGGGGCAGCAAAGGAGTCTCCAGTAGAAGACGGCTCATTTTGTGGTGTGACGGGTTGGGAGTCGACGAGGTGAACTCGAGCTAACGAGTCACGGAGTTCCTCGTCTGTATTATCTTCAAAGGGGTCCAAGTTGGACCTAATAGTTCCGGAGAAGAGCACGGGGTCCTGCATAATCGGTCAGAAAGTGAAAATCACTGTTTAAATATAGCATGTGCTTACCTGGGGGATGATGGCCAGTCGAGATCTCAAACTATGGAGATCGATCTTGGAGATATCCAGCCCATCAATAATAACGCTACCTGAACGGGCCTCCAGAAACCGGAACAGCGCCAGAGTCAACGAGGACTTTCCGGCACCAGTGCGACCTACCACACCCACTCGCTCGTTGTTATTCACGCTGAAAGAAATATTCTTCAGCACGGGAGGTAGGTCAGGTGCATACGCAACCTCAAGCTTCTTGACTTCCATGGCTCCCGAACTGGGCCACGCAGCCGGGGGTTTCTCGCCGTCTTGCGATTCAATCTCCAGCTCCGTGTATTCAACAACTCGCTCGGTGGAGTTCATGTTGAGCTCCATGTTGGCGTAGTTACGGAGAGTCCAGAGAATGTTCTCGGAAAAGTCGAGGGCAAAGGACAGCGTAAAACCAGCCAAAGCAGCATCCATTCCTGAGCTGTAAATTACAATCATCCCAACTACAGTAGAGAAGACTGTGCCGACGATAGTCATTCGAAAGCCCATCCACCGAGTCACGAGCCACATAGAAGTGGTCATCATGACCCATCTGTCAAGTTTGTTGTACATTCTATCGATATAAACCTGGGTCTTTTGATAACCTCGGATGGTGGTTACACCAGCCAGCGCCGCGTTGAATACCTCGAAAACGGGGGACTTGGCATTGCTCTCGAGTCGCTTCAGCGGCCGAGCGCCATACAGATACCTCCGAGCAATCCATGCGCCCACCAGTACAAGGACCAATGCCAAAGGGGCAACATAGCCGGACGCGAGGAATGCAGCGGCACAGACGCCTATCAGGCCAAGGAAGTTGGAAAGGAACAGGGTCCAGTCATTTGTGATGGTGCTATCAATGACACTGAAATCAGATGTGAATCGGTTGAGAACTCTTCCGATGGGAACAGTGTCAAGCCATCTCAGGGGAGTGCGCAAGACGGTGAAGAGCATCTTTCTGAAGAGCGCCCGGCTCGCCCTCAAGGCTAGAATGTATCCATATAAGAACCGCAGTGTTCCGATAACCGCTGTGGCCAAGGAAATCCCCACGTAGACACTAAGATAGAAACCAAGGTCTTTCTGGGAATCAGCAACATATTGATTTGAGGGCGAGTGAAAAGTTTGGTGTTTGAGCCAAAACATGGATGCGATACCGTGTTCCTCGTGGATACCGGCTTGCACGGTGGCACCTTCGGACTGCGCAGTCCAGATTCGCAGCCACCACGATCGACCTTTCTAGTTAGCTATTGCAAAAATCATGCACGGGATTTTGATTTACCAAGAATACCTATCTCATAGGCAAGAAATACCACGGCGCAAAATCCCCACGGAAGCAGACCACCACTGTCTTTCAAATATGTCAGATAGACATGCCTCTTAATCACACCCTTTTGTCGAACCTCTTCCTGGATGAACTTTTTGGCATCCCTTGAAGGGAGCTTCTGCAGAGGGTTTTCTTCCATTTCATCCGCAGAATTTATGGCCGAAACTTGTTCAGAATTTACGACAGTTGACGTGTCGGCCAATTCATCATCCAGGGTTTCGTTCTCCGTCTGCTCGTGCTGCCGAATCTCATCCATGATTCCATCCCGCACAAGATCTGAAACCAGACCAGAATGAAGCACTCTTCCTTCCCCGACTTCCATGAGGAATTTAGCCTTCGCCTGGACGAGTCCAACGTGGTGGGTAACAAGAATTCGCGTCCTCCCACTGCAGATCTCGCCTGTAACGCACTTTTCAAAGATATGGCGTCCAACGTGAGCGTCGACGGCGCTAAAAATATCATCCATGACGAGAATCTCAGCGCGAGAGTAAATTGCACGAGCCAGGGTTACACGCCATTTTTGGCCTCCACTGAGGTTGATGCCGTTAGCGCCAAGTTCAGTCCTGTCACCATCAGGGAGAATCTTAAGATCTTTCTTCAGTGCACAAACGTCGATGACCTTCCTATATCGTTCATAGTCTAATGGAAGACCGAAGGTAATGTTGTCGCGAAGAGAGGCACTCTCGAGCCATGGAGCTTGACTGACGTATGCAACCGCTCCAGGGATGATCCAGTTCCCAACGTTGGCCGCGCTATCTCTGCGTTGATCGGGGGTCAAGGTCGAGGGGACTCGAATGGTGCCCTCGAGCAAGTCTGCCTCTCCGAGCAGCGCAGAGAGGATAAGACTTTTCCCAGTTCCTGTCTTCCCCGAGATAACTGACAATTCACCAGTTGGGAATGTGACATTCAGGTTTCGAAGAATGAACCTATCTTCATCCGCAACTTCTTCATCAACTGGCCATGAGACGGAAGCATTTTCAAAGCTGATTTCAGGGCCTTCAGACAAAATCTTCTCCATCTCAGGCCCATCGAGATAAGCATCGATTCGTTTGAGAGAAACGAGGGTATCAATGGCCATGGTAAGGAGCTCCGGCAGTGCCACTAAAGTCACCTCTAATGCTTTGAAGACACCAATGCTGACGAAGGCCACGGATGGTACAAGTCCACCGTTCATGTAGGCATAGACGGCAAGCGATGAGGCAGCAAGAAGGATCGGGCTAACAATCCAGCATGCATTTAGGCCAATCTCGCCAACGAAGACACCCCAAAGAGTCTTCAGCTCTCGCTCCCTCATGTCATCAATGCGCTTTTCCCACTTCGTTTCTAGGGCGGAGAACTTGATTTGTCTCATTCCGAGGAGCGCTTCATTCACCATGGCCAGCTTTTCGTCACGCTGTTTCATCAGCCTGTCGGATTTAATAAGCAATATATTCGAGAACCAGGTATTGAGAGGCATAATAATGGCCCAGGTCAACATTCCTGCCCCAAATGGAATCCATCCAATCATTTGGATTAGAAAGGTCGAGAATATAGCAAGCTTAACAATGCTATTGATAATCAAAAACTGGTACGCAACAAAGGTGCAAATTCGTGTGGCGTCAACGCCAACAAGATTGACAATGGATTGACGAGACTTGAGAACACTGGAGCCATCTCCTGACTCGTCATCGCCCTGGGTGTCATCCTGGTTCCCATCAGCGCCTGAGTCGTCAGATACGTCCGCAACCTTGACATCCTTGCGTCTCAAAGACTTCTCAAACACGAGGGTGGACAATTCGGATCGTATTGGTAGAGCGAGGTTCGCATATGAGTACCAGTATACCCAGCCTTCAATCCACTAGCGAACACATAAACGTCAACAATTGGTTGGGTACGGAGAATAGACAACCTACCGCATCTAGCATATTGAATAGCGACATCAAAATCACTAGGACCACAAGTTCCATTGTGGGTGAACCACCTCCTCCTCGCTGTTCGAGGATTTTAATTAGTCGCAACATGATCCAGTATGGAAGAATGCCCAAAAAGTCTCGGATGATGGTAACTCCCCATTGGTAAGCAAAGGCACCTTTGTGAACCCAGATAAGAGAACGCATCAATCCGGTCTTGAATTGGAAAGTATTCCAATCTTTCTGGAGATCTTCGGAACGAAGCCTACGGTCAGGTGCAGGAACATCTTCAGCATCTAGATCATTCTTCTTGGAGGCGAATTCGATGATTGGCTCAGCCCAGGCCCAAGAGTATCTGCTCAGTGCGGAGACCGTTGATTGACGGTCAACCGGATTGCCTTTGTAGAAAACATCTGGCCGTCGAGGAAGCAAGACGCTGGCGAAGCCAAGTGCAAGTGAGGCCACGGTGTTAGCTGCCCGAAGTATGACAATAGAGTCCCAATGACTAGGCACCCCTGGAGCCATTCTACTCAGCTGAGTAAAAGTAATGCAAGAAACGATGACGGCTGATACGAAGAGCCATAGCCCCAGGTCATGGGATCGTACAGAAGAATGATGGGCGCTTAGGGAAATAGCGTGAATAATAATGAGGCCCTAGGGATCGGTCTGTTAGGTATACCGAACCATTGTAGTACGCTCTAGCTGGGAGTGGTCCAACTTACCCAAGCAGCCGTCATCAGCCAATTTTCTAATAAGCCATGGTGAGGTTGGTGGAGTGTTGACAGGACTGAAATCGCAATTGATGTCCCCAGACCAGCGGCTGAGAGCAATAGAATGGCAAGTTTAGATTGGCGATTAGAAAAGGCAGCAATGCTCTCAGGCGTGGCTTTCCCATCACTATCTTCGTAGAAGTTATCCTTAGGGTTCCTACTTCGGACTTGAGCCAGAATAGACATGATGGCAGGTGTAGCTGAGAGCGCTACTACCACTAGGCCCGCTCCCGCGAGCGAGCGTATTAGGGGATCGCTCATGGTGATTGCGAAGTGCGTGGTGTCCCAAGGTTGGGTTTTTTTTTTTTTTGGTCGCCCCAGGAGCCACGATGCAATATCCACTGAGGGCAGCAGTACTGATGATAGTTCCAGTCCCGGCCGCAAGCAACGTTTGGATTTGAGAGAAACTCAATCACGTCGCCAAACGACACCAGAGGGATGGAGAAAAGGACAGCGTCAACAGCCCAACTTGATGGCACAGGCACTACGTAGGTCGCATGCCGTGTCACGTACAACGCGAGGACACTACGAGGCGAAAGGATGGGAGAAATGAATTTGGAAACGCTGAGAAAGGCAAGCGGGTTGGAAGCAAGCCATCTCATGCACCATGTCTGGGATGATCAAATGGGTTAGTAATTGAGAATGGGGGTACAAAAAAGATGGATACTGGGTGCATTACCTAAGGCCATGAGTCTTGCACCAGGCACATAAGATTCGAAAAGTAGATTCCGCCTTCGTCCTAACCTTCCCGGAAAGGCGCCGGACGATGAATCATACCGATGGGTGGTATCAAATGAAGCTCAACAATGTGTGACATTCTCATGGAACATGTTCGAGGCAGGTCGGGAATCACGCACTAGCACGCTAACAGCGCAAATGGTCAAGGTTGAGGTACGGTATGACTACCACGGCAAGCATGAGAAAAAAAAAGTTTAAGGCCTCCATTTGCTTGTGTTGCATTGCATACAGAGGCCGACTCGGCTTGCAGCAGGACATGGTTGTTGTTGATATGGTTCGCATTGCAGGGGTCCATCCCGTCAATACTCTACCTGTCAGAGTAATCCGGATCAAAGTGTGACCAGTCACAAGCACAAGCATTTTGCATTGGCATTGGCCCGCGACTATCTTGGTCGAAAAGATGGATGGATGGGATTCCAACCAGCAAGCAAGGAGTGGGTGCGCTCTCATCGTAACAGATGACAACGTGCTCTCCGGTTCGACATGCCCTCAAAGGCACCTCCCAGCTGTGCCTTTGCTGACGGTGAGTTCGGAGATATGCACTCAAGTCTCCACCGACCGCCATCCAACGCCACATAGTCAACCTCGTTCCACAGCAGTCCCGTCATTCATTTCAATCAACAAACTAAAAGAGCGCAAGCAATTGCAACAACCGACGCGTCATGTACCCGTACTCGACAAAATGGCGGCCCTTTTGTCTTTCTTTCTTTTTGTTGCTCTCCCTGTCGTGTTTTCCAAGACACGGGCAGGTCACAAACAAAAACTAGGGTGAGATCAGCATCCCGCAACGACGACGTAAGGGTTCAGCCAACTAGCATCAACTCACCAGCCAAAGCACCAAAGCGAGTTTAGCGCACCCACACCAAGGTCGTCTTTTGAGAAGGAGGTGGGGAAGCGAGGACGATCGCCTTTTTTTTCCTAGACATCCAGTACGGATACGGGGGATAATGCTCGGCACCGCTTATGCTAATGCTGCAGCATGCGGCCAAGGCCTCTCCGCCCTTTGGGGAACATCTTCCCCCCCACTCATCGTCAACCTCCTCGACAATTGTTTGGTGAATTTTCGGAGGTATCAATACTCAGGTGCAGTTCTCACCGCATGACTCACTGTTCTCATGCTTCCGGTTGTTACGGGACCACACCCTGTTGTGCACCCACACTTGGATGTACTTCCGTAGTGTCCCCATTAGTGTGCTGACTGAGACACGGGATTCAAGCCAGCAAGCCTCTCATTAATCTCCTTTAGAGACTTTTCTATTCGTGTGTCCTGGTATTTCACCAACAATTCCCACTCAAACATTGATTGGCGTGCTTTTTTTTCTTTTTGGTTTTCGAAGTGAGTTAGTCACCCTTTCCAACACCATCCCCTTGTGTAATCCGATTATTGCGCCCAGAAGGTTCCGTGTGAACCAAGTCGACAGTCCACATTCGGAACATCGGCATTGCTAAACTCCAACATAATTGATTAGTAGAACCAACCCATCACGTAGAGTTAACTGCCGTCGGCTTGGGAACCTCAAGGCGCCCTATTGCAAATTTCCAGTTTGATAGGCGTATGAATTGTAAGTCGAGTGGTTACCTAGGGAATGACAGGCTTTTTTTTTCTAATATTATCAACGGGCAATTTGACTAACCTCGAAGACAGTGTTTAATTACTGTCCTACGGGGAAATAGAGTTAAATGTGTTCGGAAACTATTAACCATCCCACGTTAAGTCCAGCTGTGAAGAATGACGCGGATTGTTCGTCCTCAAAATCTAAACCCCCAGCGTCGCTAGGCCCATACAAGAGTATATTAGTCAGTGCTTGAAGAGACTGCCAAACTCAATGCGGCTTCATGAGTATCCAGGTTCATGCATTTTATTTGCCCCACGTGTCAGACCAAAGTATTTAGGCCACATCAGTGAGGTATACGCATCATATGTAGCAATTCAATCACAAATCGCTTTCAATGTTTGCTATCAACTTACAGGTCTTAGCGGACCGATACAAAGCCATAGTAATACAGTACCAGACTGCAACCAAACTGTATGATGGTTTCCCTTGATTTTTACACATGGATGCAAACCAAAATACCAGATACCACCTCTCCAGAACCGGACAAATATTGTCCTTTCTGCCCTGGCAAAACCTGCCTCTCCACGCGCATACAGCCGGTATCTGAGAAAGACTACAGACGACAAGGAGGAAATTGTAACAAGTTGGCAAATGCCTTGAACTTTTACGCGGACACGCTTTCATGTCCGAATTACGTGTTATTTGGTGATAGGTTTTCAAGCTATAGATCTTTTGGTAGCATCAACTACGCTTGCCAAGATACAAGGTTAAAAATCCACAAGCAATCCCAAATTTATCCTCCAATACCTTCAAAGCAATAGATAGTCTTTTGTATGTTTGTCTCAGGTTATTCCTTTTCAAATTACTACAAATTTCTTAATTTTAGCAAAGCATCACATGACGATATGGGAATGAATTGTATCGGATCACACACCAACACACATATTATCCTGATGATGGTGAACTTGCTACTAGTCTCATTGATTTAAACATAGAGTAAAGAGTTTCAGAAATTTCAAGGTCGGTTCTCTCGAAGGTATCTATAAGAAACGTGTGCAAGTATGCACTGCTATTTTCCCAACCAACATAAACTACCTACAGCTAGCCTATGTATTCGTTTTCGACACAGTCTGTAAACATGTATATATATATATGTACTATTAGACATTATATTGAAAGTAGGGCCATTTTCTACAGTGATATGCCAAATGTCTGGAATCATTTGATAGTACATTGCCTTGGAATATAACCCAAAACATTATTTAAATACCTATCAGACTTATATTTTAGGGCCTTTGTTTTATTTTTTTTTTCTCTTTTGTTCTCATTATCGGCCTTCTTCATAACCATTTTTAGCCAATGTGTGCTAATGCAAGACTCTTGTCGCTTGATTGTAGCTTAGTCGTCACTCCTATGGGGGAGACATTATTTGACTTTAGCATGCAATAGCGACAACAACCTTGCCGAGTCTATAAATGAGGAAAGTGAATATTTGTCTGTTCCAGTATAATTCCAACTTTATGAACTTTCATTTGTCCCAAACTCGATAGTCGTGTAGATTTTAAGACTACAATGTGCTACAGCATCAGACAGCATACCTGTAGAAATCGAAGATATTCTTTCGCAGCCATGCCTATTTTAAATTACCAACCAGAGAGTACCAGATGTGTCTAAAATTTAATTATATATAGCCCACAATCCAGGAACACGACTCAATTTGCTGTGACGTTTTGGGTTTTCTCAAGTTTACTTAATGCGCGCCATGTCTTTCGGTCGAGTTGGCGAAAAGCAAACGCTTGTCAAAATCGGCAATATATCAAAGCACCTCTACAGACTTGTACAAAAAAGAAGAAAAAATTAAAGGGACAGAATCACATCTGCTATCTGGGGGAAATGTTGCGAATTTAGAATGATATTTGTTAAATGTCACCAATTACAACCAGACAGCGTTTTTCTTTTTTTTTTTCCGTAGGCTAATGGTATGATTTGCAATGATCGCCTACTGGACCTTCACATACGCACACGCACCGCACGAAGTGTCATCATGTTCCTTGCTCTAACGAAGAATTAAAAGGCTTGAAACGCCGGCTATCGGACGAAATCTTAGCTGAGTCATCTATTTCAGAAAGTGACGTTTCAGAATCTCGTACATCAAATCACGTAGAGATTCGGACCTTTTACGCCGAATCTCTGTGATCCTGATTCAGCACGACCACTTTTCAATCTCAAACAAGAACCAACATGGAAGTTCCTCGGCAAATAGGCGCCTCGTCTTAAATACTGACGGCTTTTTCTACGTGGCTCTTCTACACAGCTATTCTTGAGGACGATATGAACAATCCCGCCTGGAGCAAGTGGCAAACCAGCCCACTCCCTGCACCTGTATACATATGTGCGCCAGAGCAAACAGTTCCATGCCGGCCAGCTCACCAGGTTGCATCGCATGCAAGTCAAATGAGAAACCCAGAAACGGAAAAAAAAAAAAATTGTTTTATCAACGCACAGCACACCGCCAATTAATGCCATGTGTTATCAGTACCTCCTGGGTCTTCGTGTTCGAGAATGAATGCAATCCCTACTATGCAACCGAAAGCGGAGAGGGGGTGTTGTCCCGGCCCAGTCGGAGACCCAGGGACCAAAAGGGATGTCAAGTCCAGTGAACGGGCGCGAAGGCTTGCTCATCACGAGCCAACATATTACTTGGTGCACATGATCAGTCCCTGCATATCGCCTAAAAGATCTTATACGCAGTGCAGGTTACTAAAGGTGCCCGTGTAATCAGAGTAAGATGACTGATAGGTGCTAGAACAGAAGGTCAGCGCCCCTCGCATCCGTAATTATCCACCACACGCCAAGAACGACTTTATGAGCAAGCGCATATGCGCCACGGCTCGCCTGTTCGTCAGTTGGGATTTTAAATTCAGGCCAGTCGCCGACTGTCGTGCCACGGGTCAAAAGAGAGTTGACGCGATTGGTGGTCATGGCTGACACCGAGCCTCAGACTGACACCACCGACTGACACGTTACCTCGTCAGAAACACGGGCCGGAGCAGACACGACGGCGTGAAACGCCAATGAAGCCAACGGGTTGCGCTGTCGATCGAGATGAGGTGGGATATGAGATGAGCGTGCCGGTCCAAGCAGGCGAATGGGTGGCACCCCTCTGTGAGTTGTTTCTGGCTGTTCCGTACTTTGCGAAGATCAGCACCACGAATCCTTGAAGAATGGAATGGACTCCCAGCCAACCGGAAATCTAGCTTATCATCCCGGCCCCCCATCCCAAGTCCGCGTAGCCCATGCACAAATTATCATTCCCAACCCGGGTCTCAAGTCCTATTCCCGACGGGGTTTTTTTTCCTCCCCTTCGCCCTCTTGTTTGCCATTGCATTTACTTTTATTATTTAGGGTTTCCTTCAGCGAGGTAATGGCCCCGGATCCATGCCCCGGCGGGGCTTGTGGATGTTTGCTTCCGCTCAAGACATGCTGGGGCCAGGCTGCATCTATCCAAGTCGCACACTACGTGCCTTGGCTGACGATGGTGGGTGCACATTCGGTGGGCGGTTGCAGGGCGTGGCGTATCTGGTGCCTTGTAAATTGCCCGCTATGGCATATGAAAGTACCTGTAGGCGACTGCGCGGGCGCTCAGGGTTAGCCGAGCCCAATGCCAGTACCACTGTAATTGCTCCAGCTTGCCATTGCATTAATGAGACTGGCCGGCATGTTCGTTTCTGGCCAAGATGGACCAAGTCGGTCTGTGACAGTATGGGATGAGACTGACATATTGCCCACATCATTCGCTGGGGTTTGCCGGTCTGCCACTCGATTGACACCCAGCCAGGCAGCTAGCGTAGCAGTATTCGCTGCTGATGCTGCACGTCGCTGCACGCCTCCACCGTGAGTGTGTGAGAGGTGGGAAGGCTTGAGGGCTTGCATTACAAAGTGCAGGGCGCCTACAGGGCTCCACCTCCACTGAAAAACCGCCCCTTGGCCGGGGCACCCAGCCCTCTGGCTTGCGTACTCTCGGCACTAACGTTGTTGGCGGGCTGCTTCAGAGCCTACCCAGGCCAGGGCTCGGGCTCTGCTTGGCTGCCCACCTCAGCCCAGGCCCTGTCGCGATGTTTGACCCGTGAGAACACGATCCATGGATCACCCGGGCGCCGGCCCAGGAAGGTGCCCTGCGCCTTAATCCTGCTGTTTCCTCTTCGCTTGTCTAGGTACCGATTGCTGTCCTAAAGATCCATCCAAATAAAACTCACCACATCTTTTGCTCTTGGATGCCCATTCCAACGTTTTCCTTGAGTCCCTACCATCCATACAGATGATTCTCCCTTCCGCCAACACAAGCTCCACGCCTCATTGTTCGCCAAACTCCCCGTACCCATCCACACCATTGTCCGCAGTCTAGTCCACCAAAAGCGCCGACGCGCCGACCTTCTGCAGCTCAACTCGGCCAAAGGTCCACATCAGCTCCAGCTCTCCACCCACCCGACTCACCAGTCACCATCCACTTCACTAACTGGACTGGCGTTCCGTGGTACCTGATTAGCTGATTCGCAACCTCCAACTTCTTATTCCTTTCCTTCCGGGCTACTTCTTTTTCGACCATCGTCGTCGAAGCCCTTCGATCTTCCTAAAACTCATCATCCACAATTCACGGAACCCCCCCCTCCCTCCGTTATCGAGCCTTCCCCTCGATATACCGTTGCCTCGCGGCCTCCCGCCTTCCCAGGCGCGTCCACATGCAGCCTCGTCGTCGGCCTCCCTAGTGTCCCTCCATCGACTTCACGATGAAAGCCACGCCCCTCATCATCAATTGGCATGACCAGAATGCCCCTGTCTACTCGGCTCATTTTGAGCCTGGCGGGAAAAACCGTCTAGCTACTGCCGGTGGTGACAATCACGTCAGAATTTGGAAAGTCCAAACCGATGGAGAGGACCGAAAGGTTGAGTACCTTTCGACTCTCTCCAAGCACAACCAAGCCGTCAACGTCGTCCGTTGGGCCCCCAAGGGTTAGTCCTCTTTTTCTTCTTGCTATATACCACCCCCCTGACCGCGTGCAATTATTAGGTGAACTCCTTGCTTCCGCCGGCGACGATGGCAACGTTATTCTCTGGGTTCCTAGCGAAGGGCCAGTGTCCAACTTCGGATCCGAAGGTCTTGAAGATAAAGAATCTTGGAGAGCCAAACACATGTGCAGATCCAGCGGCGCAGAGATTTATGACTTGGCGTGGTCTCCTGATGGTGCCCACTTCATTATTGGCAGCATGGACAATATCGCCCGGATTTACAATGCCAATACAGGTATGCCAGTTGACTTCCAGAATCGAATCATATCTAACCAAGAATCAGGAACACTCGTCCGTCAAATCGCAGAGCACAGCCACTATGTCCAGGGCGTAACCTGGGACCCGTTGAACGAGTATATTGCGACACAATCATCAGATCGATCGGTTCATATCTATTCTTTGAAAACCAAAGACGGCCAATATACTCTCAGCCAGGATGATAAGCCTCCCCGACTTGCCAGTCATATCAAGGCTGATCTTCCGCCTCGTCGCATATCATCCAGTAGCCCTGCCCCTCCAGACTTTGGGCATCGCTCTCAACTCGCTGTGCTCGATTCAGCCACATCTGCCGGCTCTCCGGTTCCCTCTGCTCCTGGAACGCCAACGTCTTTCCCATTACCGATGAATCCACCCAGCGTTGTAAGCCATAGTCGTCGATCTTCCTTCTCCTCGCGCCGTTCCGTATCTCCTGCGCCGTCTATGCCACTGCCAGCCGTTATGCCCATGGATCCCTCACCAAAACCTCCGATTATGAGCACCGGTCTAGGCATGAAGAACGCAAATCTTTATGCCAACGAAACGTTGACATCGTTTTTCCGACGACTCACATTTACACCAGACGGCAGTCTCCTACTCACCCCTTCGGGGCAATATCAGAACCAATACCAGCTCGATAAGGACGTGAAACCAAGCTACGAGATTATAAACACTGTCTACATCTACACCCGAGGGGGCATCAACAAACCCCCAATCGCGCACTTACCAGGCCATAAGAAACCATCTGTTGTGGTCAAGTGCTCCCCCATTTTCTACACACTGCGCCAGTCACCTCCTACAACTCGAAATATTACCATGGATACTTCATCAGCCGAGGATCCCATTCCATCTCTCCCAGAACCTCTCTCGAAGCCATCACCAGCTTCCTCAGTTATGGACCCGCCACCTCCACCAGTAACTTCGGCCCCCACTGAATCACCCTCCTCTACATCCAAGGCTTCAGGTACGGAGGCAAGTGCATCCATCCCGGGACCCAAGCCAGCATTTTCTTTGCCATATCGAATGGTGTATGCAGTTGCCACCCAGGACTCAGTCCTCCTTTATGACACGCAACAAAAGACTCCTATTTGCGTCGTAAGCAACCTCCATTGCGCAACGTTCACTGATCTTGCTTGGTATGTTGAACCCCTTAACATGTGACGTAGACACTTGCTGACTCGATATAGGTCAAGCGATGGCCTGACTCTGATGATTTCATCGTCTGATGGATTTTGTTCTACGCTCTCATTCTCTCCGAGTGAATTAGGCGAGGTATACAAAGGCGAGATTGCCTCGGCAAAGACTCAGTCGGGAACAACGACAACATCCGCACAAAACACACCAATTCCAACGCCGACAACGAGTTTTGCGCCACCTTCACCCTTCCCTAACGGGTCTCATCATCAGCATCGCAATTCAGCAAGCTCTTTCACCGCACCATCACCTCCCCCATCGGCTTCCCTGGCCTCACAACGCCCATCGTCCCCGACGCGATCAAACTCTACGTCTTCGATTGCCACCATTACAACTCAGTCTAGCACCGTCCCCAGTGGAGTCATCAGCAATCCTCCTCTCATTTCGGGCAATGTTCCGGGAATTGCAGCTACCAGCTCTGGGAAGGTGACTGGTGTACCATTGACTACACCTCCTGAGACGCCCAGAAGCACAAGCAGCGTTGCAGGAAGCAAGAGAGATGCAAGTGAGAGCGAAAAGGAGGAAGTGAAGGAGCCTAAGAAGAGGCGAATTGCGCCAACCCCTGTCGAGTCCAAACCATAGGTAGCTCGCACAAAGGGAGGAAGGCGTGCAACACGTCTCTACTGTCAAGATAATGTACATGACATTTAAAAGGGTCAGGGCTCGAGCCAGGTTGGTGGTTACTAGAGCACATGGTGTAGCAGTGTTTCAGGCATGGGCGGCGTTTTCATTCCTCTATTTTGCTGGAACAGGACGTTTCGATTTGGACTTGAATGGGACTGATTTTATAATCCCTTTGGCCGAGTGTGATGAGTATTTATTGGGGGAAGTAAGCAGTACTGTATCTGGAACTTGGTGTGTCTTTGGAATCGGTAACATTAGCTATGACATGTAAATAAATGTTTCGCAATGAATAATGCCGTGTTCAACATTAATTCTGTGGCGTTTTTGGGCATCTGCTCAGAAGCCCGCGCGAGGCAAACTTGATGTTCTTGGTCTCGTACATGGTGTTGCAAATGAGTTCAGTGAGTTTGGAATGTCACGATGATTCTCGGAACTATCCCAACCCATGTCTGGGTCGACATCATGTTGGCATTCTTTTCTCATGGGTCTTCGGTTGAGGGACTTGTTATCCCTTTGGTCACGACACACAGGTCCGAATAAGAATAAGGGCGTTGGCGAAGATAGTTCTGAGAGTGAATCAGGTATTTTGCGGGCTACGGCTGCAAGCGTCTCCATATGCCGGTGTGGTCAAGCTATCCTCATTGTAAACCCATTATCCTTGTTTGTTCTATACCCTAATATGAAGTGCGGACTTCTAAGAGGCCTCTGGAATAAAAGTGAAGGCTGTTGTAGTTAAACTCGTGAGATATGACATCAGGAGTGTTTATCCCCACAATAAGGACAAGTAAGAGTTGATAAAAAATGGCATGAAATAATGCAGAAATAGGCAAGGCCATCAATTGTTTGAACCATTATCCCCCCCGAAAATTAAAAAAAAAATTGGTGACAACTCAGACCATTACCAAAATATTTGGCCACAGTGACTATAGGGTAGCAGATGCGACAAGGGTCAGTCGGCTAGTTGGTGGCTCTTTGCATGTGGGTGAGTGGGATTACGGATCTCATTCCCGTCACATGCAGGACTGGGAAAAAGGTCGGCGGGCCTGCCCGGAACCCCTGCCGGTGTGACCATTGAGAGGCGGTTGCAGTTCCGTTGATATGCGCATGGGGTGATGGAGCCTTGTCAGTTGATTGAGTATTCGGATAGTGGTTTTTTGACTGTTCATTTTCCTACGCGTTTAAATGAAACAGGATACGTGATGGAAAAAAAATACGTTTGTTTGAGTTGTGACAGTACAACAGGACCACACCGCTGACATGCACAGTATCGATTAGCGTTTCGTGTAATATTCATGGATTCCAACTTCTAGGGGCCATAAACGAGCACGAGAGCATAATGAAACTTCTTAAACCTTGGTACTGGCCTGAGTTACTGGGCCGTTATCTGCGACGGGTACAATGGCAGTGACTGCGTATTGTGTTGTACACATGCAGAGAGCACCTACTGTCTTAAATGTCAGAGACGAACGGACGACTACGGTCCATCTAGTTAACATGTATGCACGTAATGCCACGGTACAAAATGCCGAGGTCTGTCGGTCCTATCCCCGGTCCGCGTGCGGTGGTGCTCGATTTAACTTGGATCCCCCGGATTTCTCTGCGTCTCCGCGTGCATAGCTGAGTGGGCACCCACTTTTATCGCATCTGCCCAGCCACTCACGGACGTCGCTCGGCGTTGACTCCCAAAGTCAACAGGCAAGGCAGGTGGTCTCGCCACGCACTGGACGCACTGGCCCCACACCAGTTGAGCCCGAAGTCGCCCTTTCCCCGTTTTCCAGGCAATTCTTACCAACCACAATCTGCTGCCGTACGTGGGTTATCATTGACGGCGCGGTGCCGTAGCAGTCAATCAATCCACAACCGCTGCCGGTCGACCCATTCTCTCCTCTTCCTCATCCTTCCCTCCTCCATTGCCGTCGCATCATCACCAACCCGACTCAAAGACTTTCCCATCACGCAGCGAGAGTGACGACGCGGAACGGAGAAAGCGCCCGTCTCCTCCCCCCTCCGGCACGCGTCCCGTCCGGCTTGGGTGACTGCGACTGACTGTCTGACTAAACTCCTCGGTCGGCCTACCCGCCTCGCCCCAGACCGAGGCCCACTGCGGCTGCCAAAACCGTAGCCCTTGACCTTCAGCAACACGACGTCCTCGACCTTCGACCCGTCTCCGGCGACCCCCCGACCCGGCCCTCCGTGATATCCAACCGTCGCTCCTTTCGCCAGCACATTATCACTTCTCAGCCTCCGCCCATCTCGACATAATGGCGTCTCCGCCCAAGCCATGGGAGCGACCCGGCGCGGCAGCAACTTCGGCATCTGGTAAGTAGGATAAATCATCAGCCTCCTCCCTCTGCCTGTTTCATGCATCTCCTGCATATGCATGCTCACCGACTTGGCTTTAGCTATCTCCCCCTCTCTCTCATCCATTAGCACTGCTGTGCCTTCCACTGCCGATTCCGCAGCCGCTCCTCCAGTCCCCGACCGTCCTGCTTCCCTCGCTTCCTCCGTCAACCAGAATGCGGCCGCCTATAGTCGCATGGGCACATCTCCCTATAGTTCCATGGGCGGCGCATACTCATCGCCCTACTCTAGCCCTTACTCGCGTTTTGGTGGCTACGGAGGTAGCATGTACGGCGGCTACGGAGGTTATGGAGGTGGCATGTATGGAGGAATGGGAGGCATGTACGGCGGCATGGGAGGCATGGGAGGCATGGGAATGCCCGGCGATCCCAACAGCCTGACCAACCGCTTCGGCAATAGCACTCAGGCAACCTTTCAGATGCTCGAAGGCATCGTGACAGCCTTTGGAGGCTTCGCCCAGATGCTTGAAAGCACTTACATGGCAACACACTCCAGCTTCTTCGGTACGTTTGGCCTCAATTGTTCTCGTACAAACCTGCCAAATGGCTAACTCTTCTGATAGCAATGGTTTCCGTCGCCGAGCAATTTGGAAACCTACGAGATACCCTTGGTTCCATTCTCGGTATTTTCACCCTAATGCGTTGGATCCGGACCCTAATCGCGAAAATCACTGGCCGCCCACCACCAGCCGATGCCACTGCTCTCACTCCGCTTGCCTTTGCTCGGTTCGAGGGCCGCTCGACTGGTCCTGATGGCTCTCCCATTCCCGCCAAGGCTAGCCGCAAGCCTCTCCTATTTTTCGTCCTGGCCGCTTTTGGTCTTCCGTACTTGATGTCTAAGATGATCAAGGCCCTTGCTGCATCCCACGAGGAAGAGGAGAAGCGCCTCCAGCAGCAGGCGCTCCAACAGCAAACCGTTGATCCTTCGAAGCTCGAGTTCTGCCGACTTCTCTACGACTTCCTGCCCCAGGCTCAGACTGGAAACGGAATGGAACTTGAAGCCCGCAAGGGCGACTTGGTTGCCGTCCTTAGCAAGGACGACCCTGCTGGTAACCCCAGTGAATGGTGGCAATGCCGCTCTCGCGATGGTCGTCAAGGCTATCTTCCCTCGACTTACCTCGAGGTTCTCAAGCGCCCCAACCAGGAGGTCAAGAAGCTCAAGGCCGCCCCCAGCGACAGCAGCCGATCCAACTCCCTTACTAGCTCCATCGCCAGCCCTCAAGAGGGCAAGAAGGAGTATGTCACATCTGATGGCATGCAGAGGAGCCACTTCTACTCTTAATCTGGGGTTTTAAACCCCACATATGAACTCCCAAACAAGTGGTAGGGTGTTAACTACAAGGACAAATGTACGATCCTGCTTCGTAACAGGAATTGGGTGTATTAATGGATTTCATTGGGTCTATCAAAAGAATCATTGTGGAGTTGTGGTTTAATGATCATACCAGCCCCTAGCGTTTAGGTTTATTCTGTTGCCTCCTCCTTCGTCATATACAGAGGGGGACATGTCGAGACATTGGTCTCTATACCTGTGCACATTCCTTAATGGGGCATCTTTTCGTTGAATATATCTAGAGGTAATTGAAGAGCCTCCGCTTGCATATAAACTTGCCTCTCTGCTCATCCATGTGTTTTTGCCTCGTAACTACCTATGATGTCTCAATTCTAGCCTTTCTTGAATTGTAAAGCACCTCCTCGGTTTCCATGCCAAGGTACATAAGGTCTATGTCCTATTTGCATCCTCATTGCTTACTGCACATATGCCATTCGTTTCATGTATTTATTGTCTTCGCCCATTTTGCAACACAATTTTGAACTTTTTTTCTCATCAACCAACCGACCTGCCCCTGCCCCCTTAATGCGCCACCATCTCAACCTTACAAGCAAATCAGATTCCTAGCGACCTGAGGATAGTCACAATGTATTGCCACAGCATAAAGTTAGCCTTCTGCTTCGTACGCGTTGGACTTGTGTTTGGGCTGGAACTTGAAGGTAGGGTGAACAGGCCCAAGGAACATTTCACTAGAGAGGTCTATGTTAGCATGATGATACTTTGAATAATTATCCCAGAAACATACGTGATTTTGATCCAATCCTTGTAGTTATTGGATGCCATGAGAGTTTCCATGTCGTCACGTCCCTTATACGCTGGCGGACGGTCATTCAGACTGGGCGGCAAGTGCTCGAGGAGACCAATAGGCACATAACGGTGTGTAAAGCTGAGCCACTCGAGGAGGAAGCGGCGGGTGAAGCCGATTCCCAACTCGTCAGAGCCCCAAGCCTCGAGCCCGTAACGAACGAATTTCTCAATGTAGGTCAGTCGCTCACTCGAGGATTTGTCAAGGTATTGGCCCTTTTCAATTTCCTCAAAAAGCCACGGCTTGATTAGAGCGCCACGGCCAATCATGACAGTATCGACACGAGCCTTCTCAATGTTTTCGAAGTACTCAGTGTGCGAGAAGCAATCGCCATTACCCAGGAAATACATGCGTCCATCCTTGGCGTTGGGCAGGGTACTGGCATCTGGCTCGGCGGCTGTATCGGTTAGGGCATCCTTCTGTTCGTTGTAGGTCTTGATTAGGGCGGCGCATTCGCCAATATAGCCCCAGTCCGCCTTTTTGGTGTATCGCTGCTCTCGGCTGCGGCCGTGGAGGGTGAGGGCGGCGCAACCAGGGGCGCCGAGACGCTCACGATGTTCGCGGGCTCCAAAGGCGAGTTTGCCAATGACCTGCGTCGCCGTTGGTCGGTTGCTGCGAACACCTGTGCGGATTTTGGCGGTGATGGGAACTTCGCCAGACACGGCATTCATGCCTCGAATCATGCGCTCCATCTTGCCGTGGTTGTCAAGCAAAGCGGATCCACCACCAGATTTGAAGACCATGTCAATGGGACAGCCGCAGTTGAGATCGATAAGACGGAGATGAGGGCAGTACCGGTTCAGAATATCAGCAGACTTGGTAACAACCCAGTGGTTGCTTCCAGAAATCTGAGCACCGAATTTCAAGTCCTTTTCATGGTTGTAGTCCTCGAAAACTGAGACTGCACCAGGGTTGAACTTGGGAGGGCTGAGCTCTGAGTCATGGACCTTGAGAAGAGTCCAATCAGCCTTGGTTCCCTGAATAAGGGGCATTCCCATAGCCATCTCAGAATATGTGAGCTGAGCGCCGAGGTCGACGCAGAGGCGCCTGAAAGGAAGGTTACCCTGTGTAGTCAGGGGAGCTAGCGTTGGTGTCTCTGGGCCAAAGTAGAGACGACGTTTCTCCGAAGGCTTGAATGGAGGATCGACGTAGCGAGCGCGAAGATCTTCGATGTCTTCCTTGGACTGCGTCTTGCGCCGATTCTGGAACTCCTCGCTCAGCTTCGCTTCTTGGTTGAGCCACTTGATATACTCTTCCGAACGAGTGAAGTCTGTCCTCTTGCGGCTGAGGTCAATCTTCTTCCCTATGTCGACTACGTTGGAAATAGCTGGACGCTGCTCCTCAGACTCTTCATCCTTGGGCCCCTTGTCCTTGCCATCATCTTCGGAGTTGTTGATGAGAACCAACTCCTTTCTCCCATCCTCGTGCTCAATCTCTTTCATATGGCTCTTAACGAAACGGCACTTCCATCCAGATGGACAGCTGCCGTACATTTCGAAAACCGGGCACTTTCCACCAAAAGTCTCAACATCACCGCGGCGACCTTCCTCAAGGTACTTTCTGATATCATGGCATAATTTGCATCGATCACCAAATTTGCATTCTCTGGGTGAGAATTCGGGATAAAATGCCCTGCTGTTGCAGAGGCGGAAAGCATCGTCGAACTTTCCAAAGTTTCGTTCAGTGTTCTGACCTTTGTTCTTTTTCTTATCCTTTTTGTTCCCCTTGCCAGAGTTTCTGTCGTCTCTAGGGGCTTCTGCGGAACCGCGTCCCTCGGCAGCGTCATCATCGTTGACATGATTTGGGGAAGACTCCTTCTGCGCGGCCACATCGACTAAATACCTGGATACCGATAAATAAAAGAATTCCACTGAGAATAGAGAAATGTAGACTCACTCCTTCTTAATGGGAGCAATGCCCTTGACTCGACCATCAACATGCTCGGGGTTTGAGTCGGAGTTTGAACCCCCGGTCTGCCCATCCTCGCCATTCTTCTTCAAGCCTTCGGTGTCGTTAGACGCCTTCTTAGCACTCTCCAAAGACTGAGAGGGGGTCGATTCGTTCATCTTAAGCCTTTTCGATGCCCTCTCCCCAACGTCTGGGTTGGCAAGGGCATTACCAGAACCGTTGGACTGAGAAATAGATTGTGGGTCTGGGGAAACACCACCCATGCTGGTATCAGCCTGCTCAGACATGGTTTATGGCAGACTGAAGGCTATGTGTAGCAGTTTATGTGTGGTGGGGTTTGATCTTTGTACGCCTGAGTAGTTGATTGACTGTGCTGAAGCCTGGCAGAGAGGTGTGAGCGAAACCAGGGTTGTGAGGTTTGTGCGCGCAGCTGGGTCGTAGTTTGGCACGCGAAAATTGAGACGGCAAGGGCCAATCAAATAGCCCACATATGCCCGGAAGCAGTGAGTGGGAGAGAGTGGGAAATTGTTTACTTTTCCCCAGCTGAAGCGTTCTGTTGCAGACCTTTGTGAGCTGTCGAATGGCGGCCCCAGGTTGATCGCCGGAGAAGAAAAAAAAATCTTGAAGTGAGTGGGTGTTCTTCCACGATAGGCTGCACTACTGTGGCTAATGCCCCGGCGAGGCCTAGGCCAAGGCGATTGGGAGGAGGCAGGGCGTTTGGGCGGCTCTTTCCTTTCAGTGCCAGTACACTAATAGAGTAGGGGCCCACCTGTGCCCCTCATGAACGGGCCCTCCCTCCACAGCTCAGGGTACAACAGTTGCTAGAATAAAAGTTAGAAGCTAGCTAACAGCGGTTCTTCGGGGGCAATTGGGGGCCCGTGGAGGGACCGTCGGGGACCGGGGGATTCGGATGCACGTAAAGGGCAGATTGTATCAGGTGTCGGGTGACATTGGAATGGACAATGGGTGCAATTGAGTGCTGTGGCATGTCGTCTCTTCCCCCGCAGCTGGGCGCATGAAAACGGCTGCAGCTGCAGAAGCCTCCTGGTCCTCTGGCAATTTGCTTGAAACCATCTCTCCAGTGGATTGGACTCCAGCACTTCGCTGTTCTGTGCGATTTTGGGTGTAGTGCCGCACCTGTCAGAAGAGAACAGGGACTTGCCAGGTACCACACCCCGGCACCAGGGAGCGCTAGGTATCTCGACCCGCCGCACTTGTCAGTTCCAGGCCCGCGCCCCAGACAGAAAGGCTTCCGAGAAGTGCTACGCCAGGAGCCTCAACGATCATCTCGTACTACCAATCTAACCTGCCGTCATCCCTCTCTCCCACTCCCGCGAACCCGGCCCGTTTCGAGCATCATCGCACGTCGCCGACGCATCGCAGCATTAACCATCACCGATCGCATTCTCTTGCACTCTCGCCTTCTTGCGATCTCGCCCTGGCCCTGTCCCTCTCAACCCCAGCCTGTGTCGTGTCGCCGACCCAACAACGTCCTCCTGACATCCGACAATCTCCCTCCAACCAACCTCATTCCGCTCCGCCCAACGCCATCTCGACGCTCTATCGTCTCTCCTGCCTCGCAACCCCCGCACCCTCGGTCTGGGAAATGAAGCACAACCTATAGCACCATGGCGGATTCGGGTAGGCCTACCGACAAGTCACCCCTCAAGACCAAGGTCGTGCGATCACAGAAGATTGCTGCCGCATCTCCGGTTTCCAAGACCAATCCATCACACCTCGACTCCGACTCCGACGATGACGACTCGAGCGAAGCGGCGCCCTTACCACGCAGCCATACCCCTGGCCATCTCTCCAGCAAGAGCACACATACACACACCAGCCGCCGAAAACCTTCCGATCTCACTATCCGCCAACGCTCCCAATCTGCCTCTCAGATAGCTTCCAACCGCCCTGCCACGAGGCCCCCTAAGCCACCTTCTTCCACCTTGAACGGCGTGGGTGATGTTTCAAGCCAGGATGACCGCGAACTACGGCGTCCTGTTCCCACGCGGTCAGCCTCCGCCATAACGTCTCGTCCCACCACCAGCACATCAGCACCGCGCTCTGGCACCATGTCGGGCTTGCGAGTTCGAGGCCAGCATACATCGTTTCCTCCGCCCCCCGACCCCAAGACGGCGCCCGAGGTGCCCGTAGCCCCGGCATCTGGCATGTACTGGTCCAAGGCCCCTTCATCAGGTGCCCCCCACCCAAATTTACGGGCACACACGACCACACTTGTTGGATCCAACGTCTTCGTATTTGGAGGCTGCGACTCAAGAGCGTGCTTCAACGTTCTATACGTTTTCGACGCCGACTCCTTTTACTGGTCTGTCCCACATGTCGTTGGCGACATCCCCGTCCCTTTAAGGGCCATGACTTGTACCGCGGTGGGGAAGAAGTTGATTGTGTTTGGAGGCGGTGATGGGCCAGAGTATTACAACGATGTCTACGTTCTTGACACGACAAACTACCGGTGGACCAAGCCGCGAATAATTGGAGATAAGATGCCCTCTAAACGAAGGGCACACACGGCATGTCACTACAAAAACGGCCTCTATGTCTTTGGCGGCGGCGATGGTGTTCGGGCCCTGAATGATATTTGGAGACTTGATGTCAGCGACGTTGGCAAGATGTCGTGGCGGTTAATTTCCAGCCCCGAAAAGACGCCGCCTGGGACCAAGGATTACCGCCCGAAAGCTCGGGGCTACCACACCGCCAATATGGTGGGTAGCAAGCTCATCATATTCGGTGGCTCCGATGGGGGCGAATGCTTCGACGACGTATGGGTCTACGACGTGGACCAACACTTTTGGCGTGCAGTTACTATTCCCCTGGCGTTCCGCCGTTTATCTCACACAGCCACCATTGTTGGTTCTTACCTGTTCGTCATTGGCGGGCACGATGGCAACGAGTACTCCAACGATGTTCTCTTACTAAATCTAGTTACCATGACATGGGACAGGCGCCGGGTTTACGGCAAAGCTCCTTCGGGCCGTGGCTATCACGGAACCGTCTTATACGACAGCCGCCTCATAGTTATTGGAGGCTTTGACGGCTCAGAAGTCTTCGGCGACGTGATGCTTCTTGAGCTTGCCGTCCATGCTTACTACTCACAAATTAGCCACTTCACCATTGAGGTATGAACGGCGGAGAGGAGTTAGCGACTTGATTTGACGATAGATGATGGTTTCACGTACGCCTTAGAATTTAATTCGAACCGGTTTGGGATGAATTTACGAGGCTGAAGGGGAGTCAAAAAGAGGCGGATGGGAGTCAGGCGGTTATTTGTTATATATGTACAAGCATTTTGATGTATGTTTTTGTCTATTCTCCGAGGTGTGGTGATATTGCATATTCCCCAAGTCTATGATACATCCCATAATATGACCGACCTTTCAGGCCAATTTGGACAAGTCAGCCCCCCGTGCAGTTTCTCCAACGTCCCCTCGTGGTAATGTATAGAGCGTAGCTTTGTGCTGTGAACAGGATCCCCCTTGACTCAAAAAAAAAACCGATTCATTTACAACAAAAGAAAAAAAAAATCAGATTTTTCATCTGCAAGCAAAAACTCCAAATTATCGTGACATGGTCTCTCTTTGCTTCTCACGCCCATCGGTATTGTGGCAAGGGGTGGGTTATGGCGGCCGTTGTATTAGTGTGAGCGTCGTGTGCGAGAACACAACATTGCTGGCGAAGTGAACACACAGCCTCCAGGGCAGCATTCACCGAGATAATAAGGCCTTTTTAAACCTTGCTCTCAGCCTGCTTCTTGGCGGCCAATCGAGCCTCTTCAGCAGCAACCATGTCTATTTTGTTCGTCAGTATCGTGGGAAAAAACATGGAGAGAACAAGCCATGAGAAAAAAAAAATAAACCGGGGAAAACTTACCCATCCAAAGGTCCTGGCCCTCGTATTCTTCCTTGTGCACCCTCTTCTCAATCAGGTGCTTGTGCTCAGGGTCATTCGGGTCAATGACCATAACTGTCTGCCAGCGGCCAGAGCCCTTCTTGGCATCGTTCATCTCGAAGGCGGCCGAGATGATGAGGACGGCGAGAGTGAGGCCCTGAGCGTAGACACGGGCCTGGACAATCTTGTTGGCCGTGTTCATGGGCGAGCGGCTGACAATGGCAAAGGCCAGACCCATGCTGGCGAGCCAAGAGACGAAGACAATGGAATAGCGGTTCTCCTTGCCGTACTCCATAAAGCGCTCCCAGGTGGTTTCGTTTTCGCGGACCATCTCGCGGGCGCGCTGGGCGCTGTCCTGGTAATTGCGCATGGGGTCCTGGGCCTTCTGGAAGGCCATGGACCAGCGATCGGCGTTGACAATGGCGCCAAAGGTGCCCGTCGAGGTGACGAGGAATGTTCGGAAGGGCAGCGTTAGGCCGCGGAAAGAGGCATATCGGCGCGAGGCGAGCATGACGCCTCCCAGGCCGAGACCTAGACCGAGACCACCGCCGATGAGACCGCCCTTGACGACGGCGGCGTAGTGGGCCTCCTCTTCTTCCTTGGTGAGGATCTTCATGTTGACAGCGAACGGTTGCGAATTGTGTGTTTGTGGTTGCGGGATGAGAACGCAGCAGAATTGGAAGTCGTCCGAAACCGAGACGGATCGAGGGTTCTTCTATGGAGGGGGACTACCCAATTTGGAGGTCGCGAATTGTCGTATGATGAAGGATGAGGCGTTGTTGCACGGAGAAGTACGGATTGTGTGGGTCAGGGATCGGTCGGGGTTTTGGGCCAAAAAAATAGCTCCCCGCAGGTAGAAACTGGTCGCCGATTGATTCGGGTTGTCGGGATGTGCAGCGGATGCAGAGTGCTCGCTGTATGTCGCTTAGGTGGTGTGCGTGTTTGGTGAGCGTTCTCTGGCTTCTAGAAGGAATCGAGCCGCCGGATGATATATGTTTTGGATTTCAACCAAAACCGGAGCGGTTTTCGATGGCCAGCAGCAATTCATGATGTCAGCTTTCATGTGCTTGATTCCGATCTTGTCCGCTGCGAAGAAGGCCGAGCTAATCCCGTTCTTGCCGTGCAAAGGCCGAGTCTTGCGGGAAAGGGATGGAAACAAAAGAATCATAACGGCACATTCGGCGTCGAGACACCGAATTGCTTTCTTCTGAAGCTCTGGGACGTGCTCTCGCACGTTTACTTGACATTTTCAACAGTAAATTTTGTTGTTTGTCCTTCACGCGCGTAAGTCGAAGAGACGCTCTCTTATTCCCTATTTTACCCGCAAATCCAGGCTCATTACGCCGCAGCTCCGCTGTGGTTTTGGCAGTCGAACCCAGCGGCGGGTGCGGCAAAAGCGGCATATTTTGTGGCCGCTGTGCGAGGTTAGCGGATGGGGCTTAGATAATATTCCCGTGCGAATGGTGTAGCCCTGATTACACCGTGCCGCGGAGCATACGACGGCTGCGTCTCCGGGGGGCGGGACTACAAGTGGCGTCACTTTTTGATCCTGCTCCCCAATTTAGGGCCGTCGGCATGGCCGCCGATGACAATGTACACATGCCTTTCGTAGAGGTGAAGTAAGAGATGGGTCTTTGGCTGGCTTCTCGGAAGAAGCGGCCATTGAGTTCCATTCAGATCGGCATCTGATAATCCGGTGGATGGTGGTTGCATCGCAAATGCTACGGAACCAACAGTAGCCTGCATTCGATTCAATGGTCACTCGCCGACATAGGGCGAGCTCCGTGTTGGGAACGCCATGCACCAAGACATGACGCTGGACAGGCAGGCAGGATTCTTGTCGCGTGCCCGTACCTTCGGTGAGCTCATGCGACATAATCTGGGATCCTTGTTGAGCCCCAGGGACGCTCGGGGTACTCCGGGGGCCATAGCATGCCACTGCAATGTGATGGCCTGACTTGGATATCTGCTGAGAATCAGTCGCCGACAAAACCAGCAATGACATGGATTACGGACAAGTCACAAGTCCACAAAGCACTATTTTTGCTCGCCGACAGCAGCGATTCGTCCTCGTAGAAGATTTTAAGCAATACGGGTTGCAACTGCAACCGACAAACGTAGATGTGAGGCTGGACAATCTGTTGGGCACAGGGACGCGAATCAGGGCATAGCGATGTAAATGCGCTGTATCAGCGTGCATGAAACCGAACCCACTGCGTAAGCTGCCATCGATAGGATTCTTTTAGATTGGACAATTCGGCCGAGAGGGGTGACTTCAGGTTCATCATTCGGCTTCTCAAGCCGACTCACATCTATGTTCGTTCGAGTGGTGATATTCCGCTCAATGATTCGCCTTACATCCCCTGAGCCCATTGATCTGGTCCGCCTTCTCCTTCCGTCCGAGTATTCCAATCTTCGTTATAGATTGCTTCTTTGACTGCGGTCACCTCCTTTCCTCATTCTCCCCCCCCCTCGCTATCAGACCAGTTCTTCCGCGTATCCGCTCCGCTCCGCTCCCCACGGTGGGTGCAGGATCGGTAGTGACGTGCCGGGTCACATTGGGGGCAATGGGGTTAGATGATGCGTACTGAATCTGGGATTGGGGGCTCCATTCTTGCTCAACCCAATCTGTAAGTGAGGAATCGTCCAGGGACCTGGTAAGTGTTTTACCTAAAAATACATGGAGTAGTTGGGCAACTGCTTAATAGTAGCGTCAATATAGTATCTGCATGAATAAGTACCTCATGTGAGGATGAGTAGAATATTCTCAGACGTTTTAAGACGAGTTGAATATAGTAAACTACAAATAGATTGAGTTCTTAGGTCCTTGGAGCCCCCTTCCCCTTCCCCATGATTTAAGTAAGTGACGTGATACATAGCACACGGCGCAGACCTCCCTTGCAGACACACAAAAATGAATATTCTAGCATCAAAGATGGTCATTATAAGCATGTTAATCTAATTACTTGTTGCATTGTTCAGCTTGGGTTCGCTGGGGTGATTTGCTATCTGTTCTTGGCCCTAGTATGCCATGAATATCTACTACCCACGTGGAAAAGCAAGTCTACCGAAGCTCTATGACTTTCAGTCTGGGCGATGGCCCCAGCCTAGAATGTAAGCCTAGTGATTTTCTAGTGATGATTCATTTGTTCGGCGAGTTTTACTTGGCGAGCCATCTTCGCCTCGCTGTACATTTACCCGAAGACAACGTGGACAATAACACCCCGGAACCCGGTCCCCCCATTCGACTATCTACTGGATACACGTCAAACTCTAGGATGTTACGGCTTCGTCATACCCCCTGAAGCTAAACGCGATTTTCGTGGGGGGGATCTGACAGAAAAGGATGCATCCCCGTCGGCCAAGGGCAGACTTGATAGAGAGGCATATCGAAGACTGGCCCATGTTTCTGCGCGAGTCAGGGCCTGTCCTCAAAGTACCCAGCTAAAACTCCGACAGGATAACAAGGCTATGCACGGCAAAAGCAAATTGAGCCAACAACTCCACCGTCACTACTCCGTACACGGTTAATAAGTCGTTGTGAGGGGTCGAGATCCCGCGTTGCCCGTTCCCGTTAGCCTTTACTTGGCTGGAACATTCCCAAGATATTTTGCAATGGTTTCAAGGTGGCCGATGGTGCCGCGAACCACTCACAGGCCAAGGAGTGACGGGATCGCATTCTCTAGCCACCTCGGGCCATGATCAGCATCGCCCCTTGGTGCTGGAGAGGGATCTAGCAACATGTATTACATCATAGCGAAACCAAATGCCTCGTATCTCCCACGTCCTGCCTTCGCTTACAGGCTATCGATCATGATCGAGGCAGGCATCGAGGTAGAGGCCAACCATGTCGCAACGTTGCAGCGGTACACGCACGCGCCCAAACTCCACGTGTAATTGCAATCTAGGCACGCTGCAACTCAACAGCCTGCAAGACAAGGTTTGAGCCGTCGGTGTGTTGAACGTTGAGTGAGATGGTGGGATCCGTCGTCTCGGCATCTGGACCCACAGAGACATACCAAAGGGGAATGCAATTTGGAGGAAAATACCATGCTGGCAGGGCCATTGGCTGTTCGGCTTTGATTAACGGGGTCTCTACTATAGGACTCTCTGTTCTCTGTACCCGATGCCATCTTTGAACACATGGAGGAATTGGAGCCGCCACAACCCTGGTACGACAGAACTTTCATGAGCTTAACCCTACGATGATTGAGGAAGAAAAAAAAAATTGCAGGGGATGCGCAGCACCTAATTTCTGGTAAGCACTCTGATGGTCACAAGATGCACAATGGATCTATGATTTGATATAGCCTAAGCTATGGCGTATGATTTCGATTCCCATGTCTTATTGGGCGCTTGCGCATTGATTTGATCTGATAGTGGCAGCGCCACCTGTAACGCCTCTTCCCGCTCATTTGTCGGGCGTGGCCGGGAGAACGGACGAGCCTGAGTGCCGACCTGTCACGAGACAGCTTGGTGCCTCGGCAATACCGTCCGGAGATGATGAATTTGATGTAGGAGAAGGTACATTTGGTGTTCCTGAATAGCCATGGCCAGAGAGTGGTCCACGCGAGACAGACGGCGTTGTCTTCTACCCAGCGCTCGATGAATCAGAGTGCACCGAATTACAACTATTTCTGCCACGCTGACATATTAGGACCCTGTTACGGAATAGATGGTCGAATGCCAAGCCAACTTGTTCTATGAGGCTTCTGAGCCCACTTTTAGGGCCTTGCTGCCCCTGTGCCCTGGTCGAGGCTTGTCTGCACAGAGCGTAGCGTGAGGCAAGAAGTCACCCTGGAGCCAAAGCCCACTTGGTTTGGAGCCGGGCCGGCTCTGGGATGAGGATAGGCGCTGAGGAGATGCGGCCCTCGGTTAACCTGCCTTGAAGGGCGATGTTGACGAGAGGGAAATCGAAAAAGGCTTGATTCAAGAGAAAGTAGACCTGGGTTGAAGCAGATGGCCAAGCGTACCCTCCAAAAACATGCGATGCGACTGTGGGAAACATGGTACCACCAATGTGGTGTGTATGAGTCAGGTACCACACACGGCCGCACATCAGCATGAGAAGTGCATGAGAAGTGCATGAGCAGCGGCTTGTGTACATACGAGCCAGTATGGATCCCCCATGCGGAGAGGGTGGAAGGTGACCTAGCCACCATGTGGGTGACGAGGATTCTCCCGCGAACGTCGTCAACCATGCATGGTCGGGCCCAACAAGGCCATTGGCAGCAGTACCACCAAAGCCTGCCTGCAGCACTCAAAGCGGCTGCTTGAGCCATGCGTGTGTGTATTAGCACATACATGAGACTTATGTCAGTAGTGTGGAATAAACGTCAGTTCTCACCCGCTGGAGGGGATCCCTGATACCCAGCTAACCTCGTCTTGAGCTTGGCCGTGGCCGTGGGTTCGGATGCATGGGCGAAGCTTGTTGGTTAACGCAATCGACTAGGACAGCTCGGCCGACGGTCTCCAGCTGGAAGGAATCGGCCGCTAATTTTCCACCACCTGTATCCCAGATAGGAGGCGATCGTCGAGCGATTGATGATGGAAAGCTTGACGATTGGTAATGATGCTCCAGAAACAACATGCCCTGGCGTTTTCTCCACCCCTGCAGCCTCTAGTCCGCCGATGCCGAGAATTTCACCAGAAAGCCAATGTACGGGCCAGCAACACCGCGTCCCTGGAACCGGCCACGACTGGACCGAGATCTGGCGGTGTCGGAGGGGTGCGCTCTCCGCTTGCTCCATTCATTGTGGGAAGCTGTAGTGGGGAGCTCGGGTGGCGCACCGCATCTCAATGCCCGGCTTCTAAGAGAAGCGGCGTCGTGCCGTCTCGAGCTGGCCTTTGACCTGCCAAACATTCAGGGTCTTCCACGAGGGCAAAGATCCTTGTAGTAACATGCGCTATGAAGTCCGTGCTGGGCTGAGACTACCCAGTCCCCAAGCTATCATAGGAATGATGCCAGCCGCTGCGAAGGCTGGAGAAGTAAAACTTGTATAGCTCAACATTATACACTAGTGGATAGGTAGTAAGTGACTCGCATAGTACACAGCGGGGGATAGGACGGCAATTCCCAAGTTAGGTGAAGTTGTCTCTTTTCTCAACTTGCACCGATTTTCGAACCTTGATCCTAGTAGATGATGAATCACTAAGTGTGCATAAGCCTGAAACGGAATATTCGATTTACTAACTTTCAGCCTGCATCTGGTGACCCTGGCGGCTAGCATCCAAACTAGTGCCACTTCCACCAACAACATCGTATCACATCCAAACGACTCCAAGTGATATTCACTGTTGTAAATATGATAAGAGTCGATAAAACGACTAGTCTACAGAACGAGTATATAATATATATATATTTAAAAAAAAAAAAAAAGACTAGTCTGTAGTCGAAATACATTTTTTGTTATCCCGAGGAGTATTTTTACATCTGTGATTTAGATGGGATATATCTTTCAAACGCTGACTGGGATTTGCCAGCAAATGGTAGTAGGTGTAGTTTCTCCCGACATCCACTCGGGTCAACACCCTGTCCAACTGTATCGGATTTTCAAACTTGAGAGATCTTGCCCAAACAAAGCTGAGTGTCATTCAGAGACTAGAACAAGAGACAAGCTAGGCTAAATTTACGCTGGACTGGATCTCCATCTAGCTTCTTTCAGGCAACATACAAAGGAGATGCCACCGACACCCACGTCCTTGCCATGGCCGTAGATCGGAAATAGGGGCCCGAACCATGCATCATACACGGGGTATCGGGTGTAGGAGGACCAGGTTAGTTGTCAATTATAGCTGGCGAGACCTGAGATATTAAATGTGGCTGGGAGACGAATGAGATAAAAAGAGGAGCTGGCCGCCACTGTCCGCACTACGTTGCGTCACAAATGTACAATTTGAGATTCGTTATCCTAGCGGTCGATCCCAGAAATGACTAGCGAATGCGAAGTCATAGCAACCAAGTGCATGAGGAGGGGTAGGGGGAGACGATATGCGAACCCGAAGCGGACTACAACTCAGCCGCTGGTCAACTGACTCAAACATGATGGGCTGCTTGAAGATGGTGTCTTCGCTAATAAACCTTGCATCAAGCCCATTACTGATAATGACAAGCCTAATGCGTATGCATCTATGCGCTCCATTCCGTCTTTTTTAGGTGCTGGTATCCGGCCAGCGTATTGACCACCTTCTCCTACTGTAGAGGCTCAGCAGGCTCTCTTGTGTTGATGTATAGTGTAGGCTCCACCGGCGATCTTTGAGACGGTCTTGTCGGCCACGTTTTTTTGCTTTTGAACTCCTCCGCCGGCCTTTTCGGGGTTCTAGCGCTGCATTGGCCCTCGGCACTAGAACATCCAGTCGACGCCATAGATTCCCGCGGCCTTGGGAGAGGGTGTATTTCCGCGCAAGCCATTTCCAGCCACTAGCTTGGAATTGTTTCCGTACTACGTAAGGATTACCGTGCCTCGTGCCGACTAAGTCGGTGGCTGAAGAGTGCCGGAGCAGCACAAGAATCACCTAGTCGTCATCGTGAGATCGGACCCTGCGCCCACATTTATCTGAAGGACGAGAAACCACACGAAGGCTGGGCATTACCCTTGAGGTGCGAGAGTCCGGTAGAATCTTGGCAATTTCAGTGGATCGCTCCACACTGCCACTTCGGTTCAAGGACGAAACTAAGGGCAGGTTCCATGTAAATGCACACGGCACGCTGGCTGCGTGTGTGTGCGGCTTATCGGAGCAGAACACCCGTGTTGGTTTCCTACCTTGGGGTGTTTCGTATTCGTGGCCAAGACGGTGGAAGCAAGAGTTCCGACGGAGTCTCTCCATGTTCCTCTTTGGCGGCTCGTCTTGGGACCCGCTAGTTCTAGACATGTTTGGAACGGGGTCGGAAATACGCTACGAAATCATTATCCAGTCCAGCAAGCGCGTCTCCAAGTACTGGGTGGTGCCCGGTTGTCAACTCTCCCTAAAACCGCAGGTGCCGCCGTCCCATCCACCTTTGGTACTACTGGTACTAGGCTACCTGCCGTACCAGTTGACGGCACCTGCCGTGCGTCCACTGGAGATTCTCTGCAGCGAGCCCACTTTAGTGGGGGAAGACAGGCACGATGGTCGGCCACCTTTGACTAAACAGACCCGAGGTACCAGATTTGGCAGAGAAACCTAGCCAAAAAAGAAAGAAAAAAAAAGCAGCCAAGCTTGATGGCCCATATCTATTGGAGCCTAATTCTGGGAGACATATTCAGAAGGGAAAGGCATGAATTAGGAACGGTAATTTATGCTCAGCCACTTGTGGGATACGAAAGATGCTGGGGGCTATTAACAAGGTAATGCTGTTCTTCGTGGTACCAATCCGTGCCAATTGATGGTCGGCTGTGAGCACCGAGCGTTCCCTCCAGGTACCGCCCTGCCCGCCCAATATGTCTCTCGCCTCATGCCCGAGGTGGGTTCTTGCCTCCCCCTGCCAGCAGCACCTGCCATACAGACGGTCCTTGCGCTGCTTTGGGTCGCCCCACCTGATGTGGCAGGCAGCGGCTTGTGATTGATCCACTGTAATCCGTCCGACCCATCGTCCCCATCTATCATCACCTGCTGGGACCCGAAGCTGGACCCTGGAACCATCGTGCAGTGCGTTCAAACCATCCTGGACCTGGGGAAGAAACACGCGCCAGCACCCAGACGCCGTTATTCACACCACGAGTTCCAGCCGGCGCCAGAAACTACATGGTACTTTGCCCATGCTGGGACGTGGCCCCAGCGGCAGAGACACCCATCCGTCCATTCCTAATAGACGTATCGCGCTTTTGACGAATCACGGCCTGTAGTGCGCAGTCGGTCGGTCTGCGAGACCAGCGGCGGGCGCCAAGTGTGCGTCGGAAGTACCTCTTGTACTGAAGGTACTCGGCCGATGGCTAATAAGACGACACCATTCGATGAGATCGCACTGCCATTCTCGAAGGTCCCAACGTCCCGATTATAATACACAGCACGTCCCAGTCCTACTGGGCGAGTGACTCGTGGACCCTCGGTCACTTCGGCTCTCCCACGTCATCATTTCCATTCGACGGTTCCTGTGATACGTTTGATTCCATTGCGCTGGATTCCGCCCGTACCTAGTCATACATAACCCATCTCCTAGCACCAGGACGTACCGTACCGTTGTCTCAACCGTACCTCGCACCCCCAAAGCAACCACAGTCAAACGGGCAGCCCCCCGACAGCCGACTTACACCGGTCACTGCCTTTGCACATCAAGACCCCTGGAACTGCAGCCGTCGCCTCAGCTTCCAGCATCCATTAGCCAGAACGCATCATCCAGCCCAAGCTCTGACACCCAGGACGGAGGCGAAACATCCAAGCGATCACGTTCAGCCCAACAGATCGCTCCCTCGATTAGAAAGAAGCAACGGCTAGAGTCAGGAGAGGGAAGCCTCACACACAAAGGCGCCGATCAACCAACCAGCCCAATCAGGGGGTTTAAGTGAGGCCAACCAAACCGCCGCGCAACCCAAAGGCGCTGTCCTCCACGGTCCTCTTGAAGCCTGTCCAGTGCCGCCCAAAGTTATAACGAGGGGGCCCTGACCAATCTAACCAAGCGGCCACACCGTCTTGGACAACGCGCAACGCACAGCACGACGCCTGCCCTGTTACACCCTCGGCCAACCTCATACGTTTTGCCCTTGTTCTCATTCGCGCCTCAGCTCTCACCCTCACTTCACTTAAACATCGTCGCCGCCTTCGCCTCTAGGCGTATTGTCTCTATTCTAGTATGCGAAGCGCGCTCAGGTGGTTCCAGAACGATTCCCTCAAATCCCAGGAGCCGCGTGCGTCGGCCTCCACTTGTACATCCACTCCCACGCCCGCCCTCGCCTCCGCCGCCGCCGTCTCCGCCGCCACCGCAAGCGACTCTGTCTGTGACTCGACTGCCCACTTCGCCGCCGCCGCTGCTGGCCCTGACTCTCCTGGG